>ML211801.1:0-11660 GCA_004369055.1 Polyporus arcularius HHB13444
ACTCATACCGCTTGCAGCAGCGCGCCTGCGTGCTGGCGGAATCCGGCGGAATCCGGCGGATCCGGCGGAAATTGGCTGGTAACCCAGGTGTTCTCAACAGCACAGGGCCATAGCGTACCCGAAAGCCTTGGTGTGCGGCCGCGATCCTGTCTCTCATCCGGGCGATATCCTTTCCATCTCGGGTACTGTGTAGGTATCGATCAAAGGGGGTCCGCCTTGCAAGCTTGTCTGCATCGGCACATACTGTATTGAGCTCGCTTTACAGCATTCAACCCCTTGCAAGG
Source organism: Polyporus arcularius HHB13444 (assembly GCA_004369055.1). Lineage (NCBI taxonomy): Eukaryota > Fungi > Basidiomycota > Agaricomycetes > Polyporales > Polyporaceae > Polyporus > Polyporus arcularius. The sequence goes on from ML211801.1 coordinate 285, forward strand.
CCACTGAGTCTGTTCGGAGGTGTACGCACCTCTGTAGCTTCCTCAATCTTTCAAGCAGATAACTTGACCCAAAGACTTCCTCTCTCGCCCGAGTTCTCTCCGAAGAGCCCACGGGATACTCGTCCAATCCCGCCTCTAGCCTCCTTGTGATTCCCTCCAGCGTGCCCACGAGAGACTTCGTTTCCTCGCACAGCGCTCCCAGCGCATCGCAATTCGACTGTGATTTCTGTCTCGTTCAATGTATCAAGCCGCTTTACTCACAGAGAATACAGTAGCCACCAACCTGTATCTTCTTCAAGAGCGCGATCGTCACATCAAGGGCCAGGCTGAGTCCGGGGATTGGTGCCGTCGCGCTGATAGTGTCCTTGCTAGCTTCTAGGCCTTGTATGGTCAAGTCAAGAACAGTGTCGGAGCAGATTCTGGCTCTGCTGGAGAGCTTAGGGAGCTGAAAACGAGTCATGATAGCAGCAGCGGCCGGTAGGAGGTGGGACGCAGTCGAACAGGGGCGTGGACAGTGAGCCCAAGTACGTGAATCCATAGAGCCCGAGGTGGTTCTCACGCAAACCACAAGGCAATGATATTCTCTGGCGCGTACTACACTGCGACCACTTCCGCGCCCAAACGCGAAGCAGGCAAGTGCATGGGAACAGCGCTCAAGCACATGTTTCGGGCAGCCTGTAAAAATGTGCAAGCTGCACAGACTTGCTCCCAGGACCAGGCCCTGAACGTTACGGACGGCGAGCTCTTGATCTAGCTGAACGCCCTCCGGAGTTCATGGGGACCCCGGGGCATTGATGTGGTCGAGGGAGACAAGTTCACAAGTCCGAGACGGACCCATGGGAGGCGGGAGTTGCCGCCGCGACGTGAGACGGACATCCCGGCAGTTGCTTTAGGCAGACTGGAGGCGTTACTTATTAGCGGAGGAGAAGGGGTATACGTCTCCAACACAAGCTGCAGTGGACCGCTGGCCCCAATCGGGCAGCGTGCTTCTGTCCCCGAACTGTGCTGCGTCCCGTAAAGGTCCCCTGAGACGTGCGATACCAACTCGGTCAGCAGGAACCGGCCCACTCGAGAGACGGACATTTACATCGAGCAGGAGATTGACCAGCCAGATCGAGTACTCTCGCTCTCCAGTCCCTGATCCGACGGGAGTTCTGCGCTCCGGCCTCGGGTGGCACTGTGGGTTTCCACCACAACCTACCTATCTCACAATTCGACTACAACTCCCGCTGCCCCCTACATAGCTGGGGGATCTCGCGAGAGACTCCGGGGCCTGTGGCCGACTTCTTGTCAGTCCGCTTCGATCGGTCCTCCCGTGTTGGGACTTGTAGCTCGCCAGTATCGCAGGCTATGCCGGACGAACGTCCGGACCCACAAGTGTCTCCAGTATTCAATAGCGTGAGTCTTCCATTCTGTTACACTACTCAGGCGGATTCCAGCTGAAGTCACGCCGGGGCAGCTCAAGATCATTCACAGCGGCGCCCAGACCCTGCACCGTTCTTATGATCACGCACCGCGGTCCGCCGCCTCTATCATAAAGTCCGTAGCGCGCTGTACGGCCTCTTCTCATTGACACGCCCGCACAGTCCCGCTGCACTCGCTTATCCCAAGCCTTGTGACACTCTCGCACACGCTCGTTCACGCCGTACATCGTGACTTGCGACCATCACCCCGCGCGAGATTACGGCACGCCGCCAAAGATGTCGTGTCCGGGTACATAGTACATCTTCGCTCGCCGTCGGGACTCTCATCGGCACTCCGACCTCTGGCGCGACCTCAAGCCCGTCGACGAAGCGTACTTCCCACACGTACTAATCCGAGGTCGTTCGGAGAGGGAAGGTTGTGGGTAGAAGGAAGGGTTCTGAGTCCAAGAACGGAAGGCCGGAGCTGCATGAACGAAGAGAGCGTGCCAACTGGAGTCGGGGGGCACTCGACGGCCGTGGCTCATGACTTACCGAACAAGATGTAGAGAGTAGAGTCGGCGCAATCATAGATAGCTCGCGTCATTTGAGATGAATGGACGGCCTACGTCCGACATGACCGACCATGCACCAAGCGCGTCCCCGCTTCCGACTCTTTGGAGATCATCGAGAGGCCACTCACTGGCCTGCTGGAGTTGCGGCTGCAATGATTGCTTCCTGGAAAGTTTACAATGCATCAGTATCGCTTCAGATCACGATATACAGCATGTCTCACATGAAAGTTCCCGTGGGCTTTTTTGAGTATGTCAACGGCTTGGCCCAGATGATCCGCATACAAGGTTGCGGAAGCTTCCTTCAGAGCGCTTTTGTTCACGACTATGAGCCTCATTTTGTTCAGCAGTGAGACACAAGCTTACATATTCAACCTTCGGACATGGTGGTCATCCAGTGTCGCCGCGCTGGTGCCGGAAGTTATATCTCAAGACGTGGCAGAGTTAGTAATATGCCCGATGCGCCGATTATCCGGATCCTTACCGGTTCGGTTGCCTTCAGGGGGGCAGTTCATCACTGCAAGTATGTCCAGGACAAGACTCAAGAGCTCGCATGACAAAAGCTCGAGTAACTCGACTTGATACTGACGAGGGACAGGGCGTCAGTGTCGGGGACAGCTTGCAACGAAATCTTCGGAGAGAGAACCTACATCCCAAGGAGCCTGCCCATAATCATGGCTGCGGAGACACTTGTCTATGCGAGATAATGCAACTTTAAACTTGTCCCCGGCGGGCAGAGATTGTTGCATCCCCGATATGATGGCGCGAAGCATATCCGCCCGATCACCGGCGCTGGTAACCAGGAAGCCGTCATGAAGCATGTGGGGCTTGAACGTGGAGAGCAACGGAAGAAGGTCCGCCGGATTGGCCTGTCGCCCATACCATGAGTCCTGGCGGAGAGTGGCAGGTAAGACCCGGGGTCCATGTGTGAGATGATGGTCATGGTATGTGAACGCATAAGAAATATGGGGCAAATGTGGACATAGCAGTCCACTTCCCTGCCAGAGTAGCTTGAGTATAATTGCATGGGTACCAGCGACGCGCAGCCAGTGCTCATTTAGAAGGGACCGCATCACCCGCATACAGTCATCCGCAAGACGTCCGTGAGCTTGCTCCGCGCTGACGCCAAACGCCTCTCCGGAGCGTGAATTATCGACGAGGAACTCTCGGAAGGTTGCGTGGAGGATCCGAAAGCGACAGTCGACGTTGTCGCGCTCAAAGAGCACGACAGAACGCAGCTTGTTGAGAATGGGTACCGACTCGGCCGTGGGCATGTCCGTCAGCTTCTCCAGCGTTGCCGGAGATATCCCGTCCGGTTCCAGCACAGCGACGAGGTACTCGAGGACACGCTTGAGACGTTCCTGAAACCGCGGAAACCGAACTTCGGGCGGGAACACATTCTCCAGCACGGCGCGGTAGAGGGTATCCAGCGGAGCCAGGCCGAACACCTGTTCGACGCGCATCAGAATCTCGTATCGCTCCTGTATGGACAGCAGGTCATCAGCGTCGGCGAGAAGGAAGTCAACGGCCGTACGCGCGTATATGAACAGCGCCTCGGACTTCTCCACGATTCTGGCGACTCTAGACGGATCCTCTTCGGACCAGGTTTTGCTCGTCTCGTGTTCAACAAGCCTCGCTCGTACAAGACGTTTGATGTCGCCTGTCACTGAGCTACGAAACTCCTGGATGGAGACAACTGAGATGTGAGGGTTCAGTTCGGGGGTGGTGAATACCCTATGGATGTAGTGGGGCTCCGGCCGCGACGTCAGAAAAACGCGTAAGGGCCAGCCTGGTTCCGCGGCAGCCGAGAGCAAGAGCCGAAGTAGGTTGGGGACAAGCGCTGGCCCCTCTTCCGTACACTCGTCAAGCGCATCGACGACGACGAAGATCGGGGGATGTGACGAGGAGAGGGCGTTGAGTGGCCGCTCGATGAGATCCTTGTATTCACGTCCAAGTTGCTGGAGGGGCGCTGTCTTGAGGTGTTCGCGAGCGGCGTCGACAATGAGGCCGCGCAACGCTGGTTGCGACCGAGCTAGCTGCGACGCGATGGTGGAGAAAACCTTCCTGGGGGAGTTCAACTCTTGCACACCCCGTGTGAAGAAGAACGACGCTCCGAGACGGTCGCGCTCTTGAAGCCGTCTCGCGAATTCAGACGCGATGGTGGACTTCCCGGTTCCGGCTTCTCCGACGAGGACACAGACCGGTTGGGCGCCGCTATCTGTAAGCTGTTGCTCTTCCCACGCCTCAAGACGAGCGAGTATCTGCTCCCGAGTACCCTCCTCTAAACGGGCCTTCATGGCGTTCGCGGCAGAGAGGTAGTGTGCATCGTCGGCGCGCGGGATGCTGTCCAAGATCCGTTCTTCCTCTGTCGACATCGATGAGCTTTCTTCAATGAAGAGACCACTCCTCACGTACCAGCCGCCTTCAGAATTGTCATCGAAGCGGAGTGAGTGGCGCTGTGCACAGGACGACATGAACACGGACCTTGGTTAAATTCAGAGTCTCGGCAGCTAGAGCCTCGATGGCGATATTCCCCTCCATCTGTCCCCAGAGATATCTGATCGCTGCCTGAGGGTAAAAGATGGGGCGACAGCGTACCTGGAAGCGTTGACAAGCGGCCGCCATTTGGTCCTTCATAGCTGCAATAGCCTCTGCGTCTGTGGCGCTGTGTAGGAACTTGGCGAGATAGTTCCTCTGTTTCAGCATGTCAGCCTCGAGGCATATCATACGAAGATCGCTGCAATCACGGTGGAATCAGTGGTGTCAGAGCTGTCATGGTTGCAGACGCACTTTAATAACTTCTCAACTCTTTCGTGCAACTTGCTGCCAGAGCCCGACACTCTCTCCTGCGCCTGGACTCTGTGGGGAGATCCCACAGGATACTGCTCTAGTCCGGTCCTGATGGTCTTCGCGAGTCCTTCCAGAGTGTTCTCAAGCAACGCCGCCTCTCGGCATAGCGCTACGAGTGCGTCGCAGTTCGACCTCGCGTCCTGTCACCATTCGTGCAATCAACATCATCATAGCCTTCACATCAATGCTGTCACGCACCTGTAGTTTCTTCAGGAGCGCAATCAGTACATTGAGTGCTATGCTAAGTCCGGGAACCGGCGCCGCGGCGATGATGACGTCCTTTGTAGCTTCGAGGCTTGCAACGGTACCGTCGAGAACTGCAATCGGTGTCAGCGAGATTCTGGGGAACTTGAGGCGTGTCATGAGGATGATGGTAGTTGGTAGGAGGAAACTATGGGGAACGGAACGCAGACCTTCAAGGTTGTGCGAACGCATAGTGCGGTGCTGCATCCTGACGGAGACCACGAGGCATCGATACCTCTTTGGAATGTGGTCCGGGACCACGTTGGCGTGCATCTGAGTTCTGACAGCGAAGAAACGAGATGAAGGGAAGCTCTTGATGTTCATGTGGTGGCGCGCAAGCCGGCGACACGTACGGGCTGTCATGAGTTAACAGCGGCTCAGGTTATGGGTGTCTTGAACGCGAACGATCCAGACCGTGCTCACCCAGCGAAATCGTTATAACGATGTATGCAGAAATATTAATGAGACACGCGCCTCAGAAGTCATGCCTCCTGCCCCCCCAGCCAACACCTTCACCTGCCCACCACCCGCGAATATGCAGCTCGCACCCAGAGCACGATCGCGGCCGTGCGGAGCTCTGCGGGTGCTGACGGCTTTGAGTACTCGTATATCGTGCGCCGGGGTGAGGGCCGTCCTTCGTACTCAAAGGGCGGTGAGCTACATTCATAGGAGCGCTACCGTGTCTTTCTACGGTAACCCGAACAGGTCCCGAACTTTTCGAATGTATGCGTGTGGAGCTCAAGCACTGCGTAGGCGATCCTCGAACAGAAAGGCAGCTGCTGTGCGAGGCTCCAGACGCCGTCTGCATGCAGCGAGAGGCGAGGAGAGCACGCACCGGTGATCTTCGGACCTTCGACCACGTCGCGTCCACCGCCCCCGCCCTTCTCGTGTGCCTTGATCGCACACGCCCCGAGCTAGCTTCCCGTCCTGTCCTATGGCACCCGAGACTATCAGCATATCCTGCGCGACCTCAAGGACCATGCGCGGAGACACGCACCGAATGTCAGCAGTCGACACATTTGTTCGCCCCTGCCCACACATCGAGCATACGCTCCTCTTCCTCGGGGAGCCGTGCACGAGAGACGCGATAGGAAAATGCAGGAAATATGCAAGGTTGAGAGCAGCAGCGCCATGATTGACACCGAAGATAGAGCACACCTTTGTCTCCAAGCAGGAGGCTGGGTGAGAGGGAGCCCGGCGGCCGGGAAAGTTGTAGTTCGAAAGAATTGCATGCACGACGCGTCACATACCCTCGGTCTTCTGCCTTGCTGTGACTGTCTGTGAGGCGAGTCAGATGTGTAATCAGGAGCTGTGGAATAATATGGTTACCAACCTTGATATTGTTCAGAGCTTCGGCGAGTTTTGTTTCGATATTCACGCCACCCTCGAGCTATCACACAAGATATCTCAACACTGAGCAGGTGTACTAGATGAAGCCACTGCACACCTGGAAATTTCGACGAGCCACCGCAATCATATCCTTCATGTGAATAATAGCCCTTGCATAGCCGGTGCTGTGTACAAACTGGGAGAAGCATTTCCTCTTGATGAGCTTGTCTGCTTCAGCGCGGATTGCGTTAAGTTCCCTATACAGGCACGGTTCTTCGTCAGCCGCCTTCGCATCGTCGAGACCAAGACATCGTGTACATACCTCACTAGCGATCCCACTCTGACAGCCAAGGTTGCCGATTTAAAGGCCTTCTCCTTCGCCTCAGCTCTCTCGGATGACCCGACAGATCTAGTAATTGTTCAGTCTTCACGACGTTTCCGAATCGGTGCAGCGTATTGACCAGAGACGACATCTCCGCGGGCAGCGATGGCAGTACATCGTGGTTAGACTTCGTATCCTGTCTCATACTGTCACGGTAAGCATCTGTTCGTCGCATATCAGAAACGAGGCGACCACGGACCTGCGCTTTCTTCAGGATCGCAATCGCGGCATCGAGTGCTACGTCGATTCCCGGCATCGACAGCGCATCGACTATGGTGTCCTTGACGGCCTCCAGACTTTCCACGGTCAAGTCGAGGACAGCCTCGCTGGTATCCGATGAAGGTTCCGGACGCTCCGAATGTGACATGCTGGCGTCGGTGGTCCGTAGGGAGACGGCGGAGCAGGCGAGTCTCTGCTGGGCATAGAGTTAAGCTCAGATACAGTCGTCGTAGTCCTGCCCTCCTCTCCCTGCGCCTACCAGGCTCAGAGCCAGGCGTCTGCTGACTAAACACGCCTCGAGGCTAGGGTCCTCCTCGTCCTCTCCTCGTCCTTATCTCTCCTCTCTTGTCCGTATCCCAGACGCCCGTTGTGTGTTTCGCTTAACGGCCAAGCGAGGAGGGTCCGGGGATCCAAAGTGTTGAGTACCGCTGCGAGCTTCCGAAGCTCACCGAAACGTTGGTGTATGCCGGGAACCGCGCCCGGTCCAGGCTCGTGTGTGCGAGACCCGATGAACTCTCAAGATGAAGACTGGCGTCGGTCTTTGAGCGCATCGCAAAGAGCCTGGAAAATACAAAACCAAGATCGTGTTCTCGTACTGCCGCTGGCCCTCGCCGATCGTACTCTTGACTGCCCAGAAAACGGAAGATGTGAATATGAGAAACGCAATAGGATGTTTAAAGTATTGCAGTGACATACAGCAAGCAGCTCTTCAGTGTACAAGACCATGCGTCCGAGGTACGCACCACTGTCCTGCGCGCACTCCCATGAACGCGAGCACTACAGTGAAAACCGCCCAATCAAGGAGCTGAGCTCTTCGGTCCCTGCCAATCGCTCGTCGTCCGCGGTGACGTTGAGCGGAAGACTGCCATCGTTGAACTGGAGGGTCAGGCGGGCACTGGTGTTGTAGGGAGGCCAGTACACTCCAGAGGCGTCGTTCGGGTCGAGATCGTTCACGAACCGGATGAAGTAGTCCGTCATGTCCCCAGGTCCGAACGCGTTGAGGAGGTCACTGGTATGGGGCTGGAAGGTGCGCGTCAGCTTCTCCACGCTCTTGTCTGATGTCGAGACCGACACTCACGTAGCCCACGCCTGCGAAGTTCGCTCGCGCACTGACTGAGCATCGCAGGAAGGACATCGGTCAGCCATCTCCACGTCCAACGCCAGCAAGACTTGAGAACGCACGGAAGTTGTACACGGTCTTGTTCGCCGACACCCTATCCAACAACTGGCGGCGAGGCGCGTTGAAGAACCAGTCGCCCGTGAGGGCGGCAATGCGTTTATATTGCGGCGAGAACGCGTTCGCGCTCCCGGTGTCGAACGGCGAGCCTGCGGCGGGATCAGACGGGTACAGCTGGAGCAACGCGCTCAGATCCGCTGGAGACGAGCCGGGGAACCAAAGCTCGGAGATGTAGCTCGCGACCTCGTCGTCGGTTCTAGTTTGAGCAGTATGATTGGTGAGCGCGTGGCAGGTGCGGGAGGAGATACAGCACGAACGTGAGGTTGAGGCTCCCGAACGAGAAGATGGTTCCCTCGTCCTTTACATCGCCTGACGTAGTTGTCAGCGTATAGGCGAGTGACTATATGCAAGACATACCGACGATGAACGGTACATCTGCTATCTTTCCTTGGGAAGTCAGTTGGTAGGGCGGAACTGTGAGGAAGACACCGTCTGCGCGAGGAAGCATGGGAGAGACAAGGCCCTGAAACGAAGCCGTTATAAACTATACAAGTGCAGGGAGAGGGCTAAGAACGTACCGCGAAGTCCGTGAACGTAGGGAAATTGTTAGCCGTTGCGAGCAGATCATCCGCCGGGACGAGGCGCAGACACCCAAGGGTATCGGTAGCATTCGAGCATCCGACCTGGTCGACAACAGAATCGTACGTTCCCTGGGTCTCTCTGACGTCCCCAGTCGGCACTGCGAAGCCGGAGTTCATGATCGCCGCCCGGAACAAGCCCTCGTTGTCGCCGTTGTTCGCGAACAGCTGCAGAAAGACCGAGGTGGCCCCTGCACTCTCGCCCCAGCTATGGTCCTCGTCAGCGCGAGCACCTGAGGGCAGTGATTGCGGAACTTACATCGTGACCTTGAACGGGTCTCCGCCAAAGGCAGATATGTACTTGTTAACCCAGCGAAGGGCAGCGCGTTCTTATAGCGAAACGGTGTCAGTAGGTCCCGAGATACAGTATAAGCAGGTCGCTTACGATCTTGGAGGCCGAGGTTCCCGACACCCGCTTCCTGCACCTCTTTACCGCCGAGGAAGCCAAAGACACCGAGACTAGCGATAGTCCATGAGAACACGCACATACTGGAACAGACGTCGAGGCGGGCATACCGGTAGTTCAGAGCGACATAGATCACTGGTTCATCCAGCTCGATAGACCTTTGAGCGATTGCCGTGCCGTTGTATCCTGGTCTATAGAGTACAGAGCAATCAGGGTGTCGTTCCCACTCCCCGGGGTAGACAAGCAAGACCTACATCGAGTTCGACCCGTCCGAGAAGCCACCACCGTAGATCCACTGCGAGTGCGGTTAACATCATCACGCCCTAGTCGTCGAAGACACTCACAAACAGAACAGGAAGCTTGGCATTCCCAGAGATATTCGCGGGACGAATGATGTTGAGATTCAAACCTAGTAATTCAGGACACGGTTAGCATGTTCAAATTCCGCAGATCAACACAACATCCGAAGCACTCACAGTCCTCGCTCTGCGTTGCATCGGACCCCTGGGCGAACTGCGCAAGCAACGGGCCCAAACTATCTGTGACCTCCGCGGGCAAGACCGGCTGCGAACTGGACACCTGCTGAAAGCACGTATGGCCGTATGCACTCGCATTGATCGTGCCGTCGTAGGACTTGATGAGCTGGGGCAGACGGAGACGACGATCCCCGACACTGCCAGTTTACAATGATCAGACTATCTCGCCCGCTTGAGAGTCACATTTTTTACGTACGGAGGCTCCGCGTAGGGAATGCCGAGGAAGTTCTCGACAGAGCCGGTCACCGTGCCTATGAGAGTCGCGCCATCGAGTTGGACCTGCGGGCGGACGTCGGACGCAAAGCTGAAGTGTATAGAAGAAAGCAGGAGACCCATGAAAAGAGCCCACATCGTGGCTTTGCCCTAGTCGTCGATGTTCGTCGAGGGAGGGACGGCGGACCTGTTATATGCCAGCGCACGCAGAGACACCATCTCGGAGGATGATGTGGAGGGCCAGGTACTGCTGTTGTCGCGCCGCGCCAAGCTCGGGCGTCGACGACTGAGTACTGACTACTGACTACTGCGCGGTGGATTCGGGCACTGTACAAAGCTTCATCAGCACTCTCAGGGAGGCACCTCGGATGCACAAACGCAAACGGGGGCCGAGCTCACAGACTCCCGACCTGATGCAACCCTGTCGCGAAGGGTGCACATATGCATATGCATGGCTGACCAACGTCCAATATCGATGCTGGGTTCGGTACCGATGAACGCGTGCCAGTTCGCGCTCGCCCTCATGTCGGTCCCCAATCGGAGGCAGCGAGCGTACTAAATGGCTCAGTAATCGATCGTGCTGACGAGAAACAAATGCACGTAGATGCTGTAAGAAGTTCAGAGATCGCAGCGGTGACAGAGACAGCTTGGCTCACGGACTTCGGGGTGGATGAGCAGTACTGCTTGCCGAGTTTAGGTTTTGCTGATGAACTTGAAGGACTGCTGAGTGCTAGAAGTTTCGTCAGAGCAAATCAGCTGAGATCAGCAGAGCTTCAGGCAACGAAGAGGGCGGCGATAAGTAAGTAGTTGCAAGCGACGGACGTCTGCTCGGGATTTGCCGCAAGAGACAGGCGCTCAGAACTCCGGCACATGGAGAGAGGAGTGCACGAGTTTCCGTTCAAGAGAACAACCACCGGAAGGAGACGATCTCAACTAGCAGGACATTAGCGACATAGCACAGTGCAAGGCACGAACGTTGCGCGAGGCTCAGGGGCGGCTCACAAAGGAACATGGCGCAGAGGACTTCGGCGTGAAGAGGAGAGGGTTATGCCGTGAAGCACCACCGCCATGTCGCCCGAGGGCCCAGACATCGACGCGAGCCTCGAGACTCGGGGGAGGATAGCTTCGTCGTCTGTAGCTCGCCCGCAGCACTCCTCTGTAGGTAATCCAGATCCCACGAGGCAGGTTAGTGACCCACAGCGCTCGGGCACGGGGATCTGGAACGACTCGAACCCAGACGCCGCTTCTGAGCTCGAGCTTGCTCGATGCCGCACGACGCCCGAGGAATCCTGTGATAATGGGTTCGAGGGATCCGGGGGGAGGTGTGCGAGCGTGATGCATGCGAGAGCTGTGTCCACGAGCGCGTCCATGCAAACGCTATCACTCCGACTGGCCGCGGTCCTGTGCATGT
>ML211802.1:0-11688 GCA_004369055.1 Polyporus arcularius HHB13444
TTTCAAAGATGGGGGATCAAAAGTGTGACTTAGGCCGAGTTAACAATGTCACGCCTTCGTGACGGGTATGAAACCCGCGGGTTTTGTGACCCGTGTTCCTGGCGTTGTTCCCTTATTCGTCGTCGAGGCTCACTCTATTCTCCAGACAGATGAAATACACCGAACGAGCCCTCACGGCGGGACCTCGCATAGTTCCTCTACGTCTCATCCATCCCTGAGACGGACACGACGGGAGGGTGGGAGCGGGGCGACGACAGCCTCGCGCAGGCCCCGCGGGCTTGCGCCTGGACACGGGTCTCCAACCAATCATCCTGCCGAACCAACCACTCATCCTGACGAACCAACCACTCATTCTGCCGAATCCACCCTTATAAAAGTTCCCTCTGAGGTTCTATTGGAGTGTTCGTCTTCGGAGGAGTCCACGCACCTACTCTACACCCGGGCAAAGTGTGGCCCAGACGAGTTCGCGGTGAGTTTCGAACCGCGCCATCACGACCGTTCCAGGCCGCCGGAGCTGTGCATCGCCATGACGATGTACAACAAAGACCGCGCTCGACTCTGCCAATCTATGCAAGGTGTCGTGGAGAACATTGAGCACTTCCGCCATCAACTAGACGGCGAAAGCAGCACTCAGAGGACAGACTCTTGGAAGGAGGTCGTGGTCTGCATCGTGTCGGACGGTCGAGACAACATCAATAAAGACACATTGAAAGTCCTGACCAAGCTTGGCGTATATTCTGAGGTACGCCATCGCTCGGGAATCTGCATGATTGGGTCTGATGGTGCTGTAGGAGGGCCAAAAGCAGTCGGACAACCCTGTGGCGCACATCTATGAGCGTACGATCCATAAACAAGGTACGTTTCGCTCATCTCATGTCCATCGCCGATACTGATCATGCATGTAAGTACCGCGAGGGAGCGAGACTGGGCAGCCAATGTATCAATATGACAAGTTGGAGATCATGAAAACCCCAATACAGGTTATCTTCTGCCTGAAGGAGAAGAATCAGAAGAAGATCAACTCGCATCGCTGGTTCTTCAATGTGTTCGCGCGGCAACTGGAAGCCAAAGTCTGCATCCTCCTAGATGTCGGTACTGTGCCGTGCCATGGCTCGTTCTACCATCTATGGAAGGCCTTCAATGACAATCCGAACGTCGGAGGTGCCTGCGGAGAGATCGTTGCTACAGGCAAGCACATGAACTGGAAGGATCTTCTCAATCCTCTTGTTGCCGCACAGAATTTCGAGTACAAGATGTCGAACATCCTGGACAAGCCTATGGAGTCGGCCTTCGGCTACATCACTGTGTTGCCCGGAGCGTTCAGTGCGTATCGGTACGAGGCGGTTGAAGGAACTCCCTTGGACATGTATTTCAAGGGTGAGTCACTGCCGCACCAGTCAGGTGGCGGTGATATCTTCGCTAGGAACATGTACCTTGCCGAGGACCGTGTCTTGTGCTGGGAGGTCGTGTCAAAACGCGACAGATCTTGGATACTCCACTATGTCAAGTCTGCGAGAGCCGAGACCGATGTGCCTCACGAGGTTGGTCCTAGGTCTTTCTATACTGCGTGCATCTCGTTACTCACTCTCTTCAGCTTCCCGAGTTCATCGGTCAGCGACGGCGCTGGCTGAATGGATCGTTCTTCGCTGCAATTTACACGATCACCAAGTTCGGACAAATCTGCAAGTCGGACCATTGCTTCGTGCGGAAATCGGCACTTCTTGTTCAATTTCTTTATCTATGTCTATCCACTGTCTTCTCGTGGTTCGCGCTGGTAGGTGGCTCCCAAGTTCAATCGCTTGATACTCAGTCTTCAGCCTAGGGAAACTACTTCATCGTTTTCCTCTATGTGACGGAATCGCTTGCGACCTTACACGGTGATACACACTGGCTGCGCATCTTCATCACCAACATGCAGCATGCCTACATTGTCACACTCATTATCTCCTTCGTCTTGTCGCTCGGCAACCGACCGAAGGCTGCGACTTGGGAGTATACAGTGGTCGTCGTCTCATTCACACTGGAGACGATTTTGATGACGGTATGACCATCCCAGTCAAATTGAAAATACCCTCCTCCTCACATCTATCATGCTCAGGTCGCGGTCATCATACTTGTCGATGCATCGTTCAAAGGGAATCAGGCGTCGATCATGAAACCGCTTGCTAGGAACATTGTCATCTCAGTGGCATCCACTCTGGGGCTATACACATCCTCCTCCCTCATATTTGTGCGCTTCACGTTCCACCTTGATGTTAGTATCCACCTGCTGATATCGTCTTCATATGCAGTGGGATTTCAAGCACATGATCACGTCATTCATTCCGTATCTTTGCATGACATCGACCTATATTTCGGTCCTGAACGTCTATGCTGTGCGTGCCAATGGGTTACTGTTACTTCTGCTGAGCCATGCTGATAACCTGTGTGTACTAGTTCGCGAATATCCAGTGCGGGCTTCTGAAATTCTCTTTTTCAACACAGCTGACTGCGCATTGCTTTCCCCGCGTGCCGTAGCGATATCTCGTGGGGTACCAAGGGAGATGACGTCGCCCGGGGAGGTAAAGAGGAGGAGCAGGCCCAAGACGACCATCGCAGGCTCAGAACATTGTGAGTCGTGCTCATCTGTCTTCCATGCACGCAGATTGGCTGAATTTTCTGCAGGGTAAGTTTTGCTGATGTTACTAGGGGAGACGGACGTAACACTCATCCTAACCGTCCCATGAGATGTTGACTATGTGGACAGCGACGAACGTAAGTCGACTGTGACGTCTGCCTCTGCTGTGCTGACACCGCTCACATGATTATGATACAGTTGGTGCTGGTGTGGGTTGTTGTGTAAGCTCCCATTGTATGAGACGCATTCGTTCTCTCGTGTAACCCAGTCCTCCGAAGTGCGGTATACCCAAATCTTCCCCAGAAATCCAAACCTCGCTGGGCCTACATCTACATGATGATCATGCTCTATTCCAACGTGGGCTTCGCCGGTGAGCAGTCGTCTTCCTTATGTTTATAGGTGGCAGTGCTAACGCCGCCCTCCTCACCTTCCAGGGTTTAGGTTCCTCGGAGCCGTGGTTTACATGGTTCTACGATTACTTCCTCGTCGCCGAGCCACTTCTCGTGAACAGAACCCGGTCTGAAGTAAATTCCCTTTGTCTCCGCTTCACTAGCACCGTCACCCTTTCAGCTGAGTTTTGCCATATATGTATGCATATGCTTGCGTGACTAGCCATATTCAGTCGGCTTGGACTGAGCGGGACCCGAAAGGAGCTCTCCAGCAGGCCCGCAGAGGATTAGTTGAGTGGTCGTGTGGCCTCTCCACTTCGCGAGGCGTTAGGCTGGAGCGCACTGTGGTATTACATGAACCACTGGCAGCCCTCGCACGATGCGTCAGTCAGAATTAACCAGAAGGATCAGAACCGTCAGGCACCAACGTCGTTCAATGCCATGATTCAATCCTTTAAGCGTGGTAAGGTCGGCCTCTAAGCGACCATCGAGTCGTTTTCGTGAAGCACCAAGGCGTGGAGGGCTGCGATGGACCATACGATTCGAAAGAGGTGTGCAATCGGCAGAGTCAGCTCTTGCACAGGATACCGAGCCAGAAACGTATGGTGGCGAGGCGGGTTCCCCCCTAAAGTCAAGCACCGAAGCTCCAGCGAGACGAGCTTGCAAAAGTGACCGATCAAGACTCCATGCGCGAGAGGGATCGGAGGTGCGCGCCACTATGTTTGTCCAGGCCAGGCATTCGCCGCATCATTCGCGACCTTCACGAATCTCTACCACGTAAACACCCGAGGTTTCGCGAACGTCTGCGCAGCCGCTTTACAGAGAACATCAACCTCTGTGGAACTTGTGGTTCGCATCTCCATAACCCCGGAAGAGCGCAGCACTCAACAGCAATCCTTTGGGCTGTTGCGCGGCTGGGGCGCGTTATAGCAGCCTGTCGCGCCAGCAGGTGGCTCTCATGAGTCCTTCCCATGGTCGACCATATGGGAGATCGCGGCCAATCACAGTACGTGCGCGGACTGCATGGCAAACGCATCGCACCCGACCGCACGCACATACTGACGGCGTAGTCCTGCTGAGACAGGCGACGTATGCGGAGTTTCGGTACCACCGGAGAGCGCAGGGCTCCGAGCTGGCTTTTGTAGCATCCGCGGCTTGACTCTCTGGCGTCAAGAGTATGCCTGAGTAGTCCTCGTCGGCTCAGCCCGAGCGATCCACACTCTCCGCTCGTCGTGCGTGACTGGAGACGCGAATCAGATGGATGATGACGCACTCACCAATGACCATGGGAAGTTTTGCAGGACTGATCACCGCTCATGTCCATGCATGGCGCGGCGCCGAAGTCCGTTTCAAGCGCGTACGATAGAAGTCCAAGATACAGCGGTGGAAACCAGGGTGGGCGTCACTTCATCTACCAGGTATAATCACTCGATGATACTCAGCTCCCGCTTTCGTGTCCTCGCGAACTCGTCCTTGTAAGTATTCCAGATCCTACCGACACTGCCACTCAGCGACCAATCCACGCTTTCAGGAGTAGCAGAGAGACGCACCACATGATCTCGTCGATGTACTGCTGCTGTACGTGCATGACCTCCTCTAATGACGGCTTGTCGCACTGTACTACGTGTATGGGATGCCCGACTATGCCGAGTTGAACATCAACACTGAAATGACAAGACAGTCTGGTCATATCAGGCCACTCACTGACTGCGACTATTCGTCGACGGTAAGGCAGCAAGCCAAGATTATCTGCGTTCATGCACTTCAGCGCGCGCGAGCTCGGACAGAAGGTCCCAACCTACAATTCAACAGCCCACGGCCGTGGAAGAGCGGTAGTGTGAAGCCGAACACGTTCTGAAACTTCTTCTGCAGCGAGTAGAGCGTCGTCCCCTTCTCGTTGGGCATCTGGTTGTATATCTGCGCGTATCCCGCGGTTAAAACGGGTCACATACGAACATGAACGATGCGGCACATACGTCATTCTCGCCAAACGAGAACACCGGGACGAGGTCGGCACTGTGCAGAGTGAGCTTATGGATATTTGTGCAAGTCGAAGTCCTCTCACCCATGTTGTATGGCGATCTTGATGAATCCTAGCCTGTTCTTGGTCAGTACATTTGATCATCTGCGGTTGGTACCAGCCTGCCCACCTTTTTCTGAGGGTAAGGTCTGCCGTTCCTGGATGCGCGCTCAGACTCTCGGCAGCACCACCCACAACGATGGTGATGGCCTGCCCCGGGCCGCCCTTGAGGATGTTCGAGCAAGACTGTTTCGACACCGAACAGATGCCCATCGCAAGGATGATGTCGCGGTAGAACGGCACGCGGAAGTTAGACGTCAAGGTGAGGAGGTGTGGGACGATTCCAGGGAACGCGGCCGAAAAGCCTGTGCCTGCCATTCTTGAGTTCCTCCGCGGTGCAAGAATGGAGACTATTAGCGAACGTACTTTCCGTTGCGAATGTGCATATAGCGCCCCTGAACATCACGAGAGGGTTGGAGATACCCCACATCAGGTCAAATAGAGCTACTCACATTCCAATGATACCTGTAGCACGCACGACAGTGAGCCAACTGCCAATCGAGCGGCGTGCCACTCACCATGCGGGTGATATCCGAAGACGTATGGTCTATCTGGCGGGAGGTCGCACGTCTACTGGCCAGTCAGAGCCTGCCAACGCGTGCGGCGTGTAGATACCTACCTTGAGGAAGCTAGCGCATGCATTGATATGGGGGTTTACATGCGAGTAAAGGAGGGTGGGACTCACGACGCAGGGTAGTACTCAGCAAAGTACCTCCAGAACCTCAGCGAGCGAAACCACGGACTCATGCGCCCTCCATGCTCCGGGCTCTTGTCGATGTATGCAATCCATATCCAGTACGCCGCAAGGAACGGCCATAGTGGCGGGAAGGACCTGCGCACCCATGAGGAGTCAGCCATTGCCCCCAGACGTGCCCATAGGCAGAGGGGGAGCTCCGAGGCACTTCAAGTATAAGGATGTACTCACAGAAGGAAGAAGAACGCGAATGTCGCAAGAACGATCAGCGTAGACCATATCGCGACGACGAGAGTCTGCAGTCTCCGCTTCCTCGGGATCTTTGACGGCACAAACCTGCATCGCCCATGTCATACGCGTACCGAGCAAACGACGCGTCGAAACAAAGGCGGCATGGAGGGGACAAACGCGAGAGATGCAAGACGGTCAACAACAGCCCCCGGATGCCAGCGCCTCAGAAAGATACGCACTCGATATGAGCCTGGAGGTTCTTCACAGGCTTCAAGGGTGTCGTCGTGAGACTGCTGAGACTGCTGAGCCGTTCGCGGAGCGAGGAGGAGGACACAGTGCGGGTTGCAGACGTAAACGCCTTCTTGACTTCCATCGCGCTCACGAGGACGCGCAGCCAGGGTCACGCAGCTTCGTATCGATGTCGACGTTGAGGGCGCTGCGGCAGAGAACAGGAACGCGAGCGAGAAGGGAGAGAAAGCTACAGAGACGGGGAAGGGAAGGAGCGGATCGAGGGTGAAGGAGCGGTACAGAGGCACAGTGAGCTGCGTGTGCGGGCCACGCGCGCGGACGACGTCTATGGCGTCACTCCGCCTCGCCCTCCGGACCAACTATGCATCTCAAAACACAAGCATGGCTTCAGGCACACTAGCACCATAGACGAGAGAAAGATCAATGCATTCGATATACTACACTGGCCATACGATCTAGTCATTTTGCCGAAAAACTACACGGCTCGAAGCCAAGACGATCCACCAAACATGCAGAAGGAGGGAAGGAAATCAGTGGTCTATGCGTACAAGTCGTCATCCTGTGCGTCCTCGCCGAACCCTGCATTGGTTGCAGCAGGGGCGCTCGCCGCTGCCGGCGCACCGCCCTCGGGGAACTTGAAGTTGTTCCCGAAGGACCGTGACTGCTGCAGGTTCTGCGCGAACATCTCGTAGCGCCGGATGTCCGCGTCCGACACCGACCGACGAGCATACCGCATCGCCTCCTCGAAGTGGTCCCTGTGCAATTAGTTAGCATCTCTGGGAAACACATGTCAATATAAGCGAGGGTGCGTACCTTGTGATGACGGGGACAGGGTCTTCTTCCTCGGCCTCGTCCTCCTCCATCTTCACGTCACCGGCCTCCTCCTTCTCCTTCTTCTCGCGCGCTTTCCGGATGTCCGCTTCGATACTCTCCCGGATGGCCAGCTTCGCGGCACGCTGGCAAATCTCAGTGAGATCGGCACCAGAGAAGCCGTGCGTGTGCTTGGCGAGGAAGGAGAGGTCAACGTCGGGCGCAACGGGTGACTTCCTGAGCGCAGCCTTGAGGATGGAGAGACGTGAGGGCTCGTCGGGAAGGGGAATGTAGATCAGCTGGTCAAGACGACCTGGACGGAGGAGAGCAGGGTCGATCTGGTCTGGCCTGTTCGTCGCGCCGATGATGAAGACATTCTTCTTGACGTTCATACCGTCCATCTCCGTCAGGATCTGGTTCAGGACACGGTCGCCTGCGCCTCCAGCATCGCCCGAGGAGCCTCCACGCGCCTTCGCGATCGAGTCCAACTCGTCGAAGAACATGACGCAAGGGGCGGCCGCGCGCGCCTTGTCGAAGACGTCACGGACGTTCGCCTCAGACTCACCGAACCACATGGTGAGCAGTTCGGGCCCCTTGATCGAGATGAAGTTCGCCTGGGTCTCGTTGGCGATAGCTTTCGCGAGGAGCGTCTTACCAGTACCAGGAGGGCCGTAGAACAAGACACCCTTTGATGGTGACATACCGTACTTGATGAACTTCTCGGGGTGCTCGACGGGGTACTGTACGGTTTCCTGGAGCTCCTGCTTGACCTTGTCGAGACCACCGACGTCCTCCCACTTGACGGTGGGCACCTCGACCACAGTCTCGCGCAGGGCAGACGGGTTGGAAGTGCCGAGGGCGAAGCGGAAGTTCTCCATGGTGACACCGAGCGAGTCAAGCACCTCCGCGTCGATGGTGTCCTCCTCGAGGTCGATGAGGTCCATCTTCTCACGAATTTGTTGCATGGCAGCTTCCGAGCAAAGAGCAGCGAGATCGGAACCGACGTAGCCGTGGGTATCCGCCGCAATCTGAAACGCATACAATCAGCACTAGTATCAGCTACCTCTACGCCACGAAACCTACCTGCTCAAGATCAACGTCGTCCGCGAGCTTCATGTTCTTCGTGTGGATGCGGAGGATCTCGAGACGGCCGGTGGGATCGGGAATGCCGATGTCGACCTCGCGGTCAAACCGACCGAACCGACGAAGGGCGGGGTCAATGGAGTTGGGACGGTTAGTCGCGGCCATGACGACGACGTTCGAGCGCGCCTTGAGACCGTCCATGAGGGTGAGGAGTTGTGAGACAACACGACGCTCGACCTCGCCATTCGTCTTCTCACGCTTCGGGGCGATAGAGTCAATCTCGTCGATGAAGATGATAGCCGGCGAGTTCTTCTCGGCCTCCTCGAATGCTTTCCGCAGGTTGGTCTCCGACTCTCCTGCCATCTTCGACATGATCTCAGGACCGTTAATGAGGAAGAAGAACGCGCCGGTCTCGTTTGCGACCGCACGCGCCATGAGGGTCTTGCCGGTACCGGGGGGACCAAACATGAGAATACCGCGGGGTGGCTTGATACCGATGGACTTGAAGAGCTGAGGATGGCGAAGAGGGAGCTCAACAAGCTCACGAATCTGGGCCATCTGTTTGCGGCAGCCACCGATGTCGTCGTAGCCGACTTCGTTGAGGTTAGCCTCCTCCTCCTCGCGCTTCACCGGATCACCCTCTGGAACAAGAAGTCAGATAGTGCTTAATCAATACATCAATGGCCACGCACCTGTGTGGATCACTGTGTCTTGTGCGACAATGCAGTACTCCGCGGGGTCGGTGTCGATGACCTTGAACTCCACTGTCCGCATACCACCACGAACAAGGAAGGTGTCGCCCTTGCGAACGGGACGGTAGGCTACGGTGATCGTAATTTGAGTACGGGAACGTCTGTGTATGCGTACACCACGAACCTTCAAGGAAGTAGGGCTTGAGGTAAACGTCGAAGATGTTCCCACTGAGACCCTCGATGGAGTCGTCGAAGGGAAGAATGTGAACGCGCTTGCCGTACTTGATGTCCAGGCAAGCGTGAACGTTAACCATGTCACCGAGCTTGACGCGGAGGTTGTTGCG
Source organism: Polyporus arcularius HHB13444 (assembly GCA_004369055.1). Lineage (NCBI taxonomy): Eukaryota > Fungi > Basidiomycota > Agaricomycetes > Polyporales > Polyporaceae > Polyporus > Polyporus arcularius. The sequence continues at coordinate 9,190 of ML211802.1, forward strand.
GGCGACCTTGTTCATCTGGATCTTGCCCTCCTCGACGTCATCCGAGCTCAAACAGATGAGGACGGTGTCATGCCGCTTCTTGCCGCTGCATATACGCTCAGAAAACAGTCTAGGAGAGAGAAAAGAAGGACATACCGAACGATAATCGTGTCCCCGCGGAAGAGCTGAAGGGTCTCCATAGTCGCAGGGTTCATGGTGGCCACTGCACCGTCTTCAGTCCCCCAACTTAGCAGGGTCGTGTTTGCACTCACCAGAATTGTCATCTGAGGTCGCCTCATCGACGATGAGACGGTTGGGCCTGTGTATCATTGTCAGCACAGTCCTCACTGCTGTGGCCACTATACGCACGATTTCTTCTGCCTGAGAATCGCAGTGCTGGTGTCGTTAGGGCCGGGGCCGGCAGGAGCTCCACTGGGGTCAGCCATGTCGTCGAGTGTCGTGAAGTGGGTGGTGGAAAGAGTGAGAGGATACGGGTAGTAGATGCAGACCCGAGCTTATGAGGATCTGGAGACAAAGAGCGACGCGCGTCCTCAGTGATTGCTCGACGCGTCAGTCTGGAGCGTGAGAACTTCCGGACGGTTCCAGCGCGTTCTCACGGCGCTCGATTTGGAAACTGTGCTTGTTCAGCTTGAACTCCTCCTCGAGCTGCGGTACTTAGCGGAGTGCAGCTAAAACCGACTGCATGACAAACGGATGCGGGGAATATTATGCAAGCTCGGGTCAAAGAAACTTTTAATGTGCGTGGAGGGATGGCGCACAAGCGGTGGGCATGTGAGGTTTGTATATGAGGGAGACCGCGCCTCAGGCCTCAGGCCTCGGGCTTACCATGCGATTGTGCGGACAGTTCGAGTGTGTGGACATAGTGAACGTACTGAACTTAGTCTCGAGCCCAGACGATGAGAAGAGAGACAGACGAGGAAAAGACTCAAGACATTCCATCTAAGCCATGCAACTGCGACATGGAAATCTGTACACAACTCACGGACAGTTGTAGATTGACAAGAAGGGCATGGTTACTCACACTCACAACTGGTTCTGAGCAAGCCATATTGGACGACATCCACGCATGAAGACGACTGCCATGGATCGAATCAGAGTGATATGTTTACAGAAATACAGGTATCGTGCCACCTCTTCACCATGGATCCTGGAGAGCGCGTCAGAACAGCGTGTACAGGATCAGGGAAGGCGAACAAAAATCACTTTATTATATCTCCTCGTCATCATCGAAGTTGATCTCTTCGACTGGGAAGTCGCCGACCTTGACCCGGTCGGGCTTGACGAAGACACCGCAGTTGGGCTTGCACTCGAAGTACCTCTTGCCCTTCACTCTGCGACAAAAGTCAGCGGTAATCTCGAGTATGCATCTGGGGCCACTCACGAGCCGTCGTTCTTCCCTATGGGCTCGTCGTACTCGATCCCGACCCATACACCCTTCGCAAACTCCGTCGGGCCAACGTACCGCACGGTGCCGCGCTTGCGGAAGTCCTCTTCGGCGGACTCGACTTCGCACCGCGCGCCCACCGTGATCTCCACAGGCTCAGCCACGACAGACTCTTCAGTAGGCTTCTCCGCGAACCGACCGATCTTGTTCCGTTGCTTGTACGCAAGGACCGTATCTTCCGGAAATTAACAGGATATCCTGAGTTGGCATGTGTGAAGCTGCTCACCTTGTCGCTGAGCGTACTCGGTCTCGCTCAGCTCGAACTTGTCCACTTGGGACGTGTCCGTAAGTTGGCCCGTGAAAGATGCTGCCGGGTTCAGGTCCGTGACCTGTCAAAAACGCGTCGTTCATGGCTGCAAGTTCATTCCAGGCACACGGACAGACGCACCTTCAGTACCTGCCAATCCCTCACCCCGTAAAACCCAAGGGGCCGATTGTCATCGCTGAGCGTTACGACCGGCTCAGGAGCCTCGTCAGAAGCGTATACGGCTATCGACTGGTTTTGCGGGGGTATGCCAGTGATCAGCTCAAGCTTGTTCTACAATCGTCAAACGGCAGTGAGAAGGTGCAGCGTGCAGCGGTAACGAAGTTGTGTGCACACCTTCAGCTGGCCCACTGTCAGGTTGAGATCGTATTTTCGCTCCGATCGCGTGTCAGGAGAGGATACGAAGACGTTGACTGTACTGGCCATTGTGCACCGAACCGTTCAGCAATGTATCAAGGAGGTGAAGAGCAGGAGAGGACTTGCATCGGTTGGGAAGGCCTCATGGTGGTCGCGCTCTGTTCGCGGTACTTCGAGAAGTCTGCGGCCCGGTGCACTGAAACTGTATAAAGGTGCTCTATTACAGCGTGGAAAGCTTTGAGGTAAAGTAGAGCTCGGAGACGAGTATGTGGTCCGGATGTGGTCAATGGTCAAGCAAGCCAAGCCCAGGAGACAGTCGCATGAGGTCGCATGTGTATTACAGCTATTTCCAAAACAAGTGGCCGCGCGCCACTTGCGCACTGCACATTTTGCACGAAAAATTCGAAAAATCCTCGATATTGCGGGTGCCTCC
>ML211803.1:0-11685 GCA_004369055.1 Polyporus arcularius HHB13444
CCCGGCTCGCAAGTGTACGACTCGAAGAACGGCTTCTACTCGTTCCCGTGCAACGCTGTACCGTCGAACGTCGGGTTCAGCTGGGGCGGCAAGAGCTGGACGATCTCCGCGGCGAACATGAACCTCGGACAAGCCAGTGCCGGGAGCACGCGGTGCATTGGGGCAATTGTCGGCCACGACCTCGGCCTGGGCACGAACGTCTGGCTTGTTGGTGACAGGTGAGTCTTTGCTCGTGCGAGCCTGTAGTTGTGAGAAGCCAGATGCTGATGGATCCTGTGCAGCTTCATGAAGAACGTCTACTCTGTGTTCTCGTTCGACCAGAACGCTGTCGGCTTCGCCAGTCTGAAGTAGAGCGTGTTTCGATCTTGTGCTCCATTACGAGCCGCTCCCATGTATGCATCGTCTGGACCGATGATTCTCAATACATATATCATCTCCCGTTCTTGCTCCCTTCTGACCTTGGTTCTGATGTAAGTAATGGGAAGGCGTCGCATTCACACCTGCCAATATAGTACTCGTACAGACGTACTGTAGTACGAATCGTTCCCTTCATTGCCTCCAGGGAGTCATTTCTCCCACACTTTCAGAGTTGCCCATGGTGGAGTTGTTGTCGCTGTCAGTAAAAGTGGAGAGCATGGTCGAAGTAGGTCGATGTTCTTATTTCTCCAATCCAAGCAAAGAAAGTATGTCCAATTCTTGACGCCGTCGGCCTTACGTAAGTACGCCCACAGCTCAAGTATCCCGGATCTCCCCGCACCCCTACTTCGCTGTTTCTCGTCCTCAACCATATGTACCGCTTGCTCGCCACCCCGGATGCTTCCGCTTCAGTCTTTTCCTCCTTGCTGAAGCATGCTGCATCGGGACCGCCTCTCAGCGACCGTTGCAGTGTATGTCCCACAATTGTCGTCCATAATTGCCCGCATCTATGCAGTGTTTCTTGACTATTTGGTATATGCAATCCAGGAGTCCCCTCCTCGCTGGAGCTCTCGTTTGGCTTCCGTCTTTGCTTACAATAGCTCGGACTCTCCCGTCGACCTGATATATATCACCAGCGCTTCACAGAGTCCGGAGTTCACTGACACTAGTAAGTACGTCTTGCACCGGCCCCATCTCCTTGCAATGCATCTCCGGGCCGCTGTAATCCGTCGCTACAGCCCGGGTCTTTCAACCTCTGTACAGACTCGGTGTGTATCACCGGTCAGTAGCTTACTGCCAATCATTATGATCTGCGCATGCGGTGCAACAGGGCCGCCAGACAGCCGCTGCCCAGTACTTTATAACTACCCTGCAGAGCCCTGCAGGCATGCGAGATTGATGTAGGTCTTGTGAGGCGTTATGCAGTGCCCATTTTAGTGATGATGCAATAATCCAGTCATCCTAACCGCACTTGGTGATAGCATTCGACGAAGATTATTCTTCGACCCGCTTGGCGACGCAGGGCGTTACGGCGGCTTGGAGACAGCCTAGTCAATGTCCCGCAAGCGATTGCTCCGTCCCGTCGGAGCTTGCAGCTCATGTACGTGCTACTTATATGAACCGAGCTGGACAGATCATAGTGCGCCCCCCCCCCCCCCCCCCGCCACTACCATGTCCGAATCTTCTACTTCTGATAACGTCGAGATCATCGCGCAGTACGAGTCTCTGTGAGTATTCAGTAAAGTCTGTTCTGTGCCCGCGAGCTCATGCGTCGAGGACAGCTTCGTATCGCTATGCTGCAGTTATGCCACGTTCGGTCGGTGTCTCCTTCAAGGAGTGACTCCCCGAGGCGTCCGTCCGCGTTCTGATTGTGATTGTACTACGCAGTATACATGTGCTATGACTGGATGTTGACCCTGGACGACGAGATCAGCCTCTTCTGGAATCGACGCGTCTCCGCAGCGTCGATCCTGTACTTTGCCATCCGCTACCCCGTTGTCATCTTCTGGATTATGGGGTACCCGACGACACACCTCCAAGGAGTTGTGAGTTCATTGCTAGCGACCCGGCTCCGTTTGAACCCATGCTAATGGAAGATGTCCTGTTTTAAGAGGTACGTGCGTCGCAACAGACTACTACCCGGAGTGCTCCCAGGAACCGAACACATCCACCTAACCGAACACATTCAGCTGCGAGGCGTATATGTACACCGTGATGGTGACACAACTTCTGATATACCTCTTCCCTGCCGGTGAGTTCCAATGAAGATGTGAACGACCTATGATACCCTCCCTACTTATGCCGCCGTCTCAGTATTCTCCGCCTTGCGCGTGTACGCATTGACGGCACAAAACAAGTTTCTTGCCGCCATCGTCCTCTTCTTCGCCTTGGGGCCAATATATGCCAACTCCGTGAGTACGGCGGATCCAGAGTCTGGTTGTTGAACATCAACGGGACCTCACGCGGCGTCCATTAACACAACTGATCTTCAGGCGCACTTCGTCTGGGAGAAGCCTATTTATGTACCGGACTTCGGCTGCGTGGTCAGTGACAATGCCGATCACAAGATGGGTGTTATGTGAGTCTCATTTCTAAGCTTCAAAGGTTTGGCACACGCGCTTACCCTTTTACGCTGCTGCAGATGTGAGTAGCGAATTTATGGCATCTGCCTCCAAAGCCGCCTCTGAGCATCCACCGATCACCCAGTCACTGGCATCTCACGAGGGATGCTCTCCGTCGCGGACCTCCTGGTTATCATCATCACATGGCAGAAGACATCCTATTCCGTGCAAAACCTGCAAGGATCTGTCGGTCCTTCTCTGGCTAAAACCCTGCTGCGAAGCGGTGAGTACCGCAGCATTGGTCGAGTACCATTACCTGACCTTTCTCTCCGCCAGGGATCATATACTTCATGTACGCCTCCTGCAACGTATATCACGGAAAGACTGTCACTGGATTGACACATTCCTTAAAATGCAGCCCACTCGCTTTGCTGAACATACTGCACACTATTCTCACCGAGACAGGGGTGCGTGCCTTCCGAGCCTCAACTCTGGCGGCAAGCTAATCGCGCATGTCACGACAGGCAGAGCAATTCCTGCGCAACTCTAGTGTGGTCTCGTTGTTTATTGACCCGCAAGCGTCACCGCTCCTCTCTCATTGTACGCGTGTATAACTGACTCGTCTACCATTGGCATGCTGGCACAGTGCGACCTCGGTCCTCGCGTGCCGCTTCCTCATCAACCTTCGTAAAGTGGAAGTCGGTCATAACGTTACCAGCACAGGGCCGTCGGCATCCACCACCACGATGCGCTTCACTCCCGATGTGAGCAACCCCACCGAATCAACCGCGTCCGGGCCCGCTTCGCAAGGCACGAAAACATTACCACCATTCATCTCCTCGATGGGCGAGTTGGTAGATATGGGGTTCTCGGCCTCGACGCTGCACGAGACGGGACGGTGGGATACCGATTGCGAGGACGCCAGCGCCACGGAACTGGCAATCGTTGTAGATCAAGCCGGAGTGCCGGCTGCCGAAAGGCCTGCGTCTCCACGAGGTCGCGAGGATTGGAACGAGGACATTCGACGTCGTTACACGTGAATGCCACATGAAACGATCGACTGCTAACTAGACAGTGCACACCTAGATACCTTACTGTACAGTACATCACAACATATATCGCATCATGCACTATATGAACATGTTCCACGCTCATGCTAGCGAACCCTACGTTGCAGCGTCATCAGCAACACCATCAGCGGAGATAAGTCAAGGAAGGGCTGGCTTACCATAGGGTCCCAAGCGGGAAGCACGACCTTCTCCCCGCTCTCATATACCTTCACAAGCTCCTTCGGTGCAAACGCCTTGGGCACCACAACCTGGTACACGAACTGCTCAAACCACGCATCCGACATGACGAAGTAGCCCTTGTTCCCGACGTCGGGGCCCCACGAGTTCTCGACCTTGTACCGTACAGGCTTGCCCGCGGGGTCGAGGTGGACCCCAGAGATGACCATCGCGTGCGTCATGGAGGACTCGTTCGTGCGCAGGCGGTCTGCCTTGGTCAGCCCGAACTTGATGTCGAACGCTGCTTCGTACTCGAACAGCGCGGTATCCATGATGCCCGCGTTGCGGTCGGAGAATTGGCCGACGTCACAGCCGAAGAAGACGGGCTGGCCGGCCTTGATCTGCTTCACGACCGCCTGTTTGAGGTCGTCGATTTGCGTGTTGACGTCTGCGCGAGTCGTCAATGAGCTGGAGCTGGAGCAAGAGCTTGAAGCAGAGAGGGCACATACAGAGGACGGGACGTGCGCCCCAGATGTTGCCGAGCTTGTCAACCGTGTACAGTTTGCCGTACTCGTTACGGGGGTCGTTGATGAGAGAAAACGAATCCGACGGCTGGTAGTCGTGACGAAGGTGAACAAACATAGGCGCTACGGTGAACACCGACACCCACCGAGTACTTATCGTACGCAAAGGTCTTGTAGAACTGCTTCGGCGTACCGGTCCATGAAGCCGCCTTGCCGTCCTTGTCCAGGTAGTCCCAGGTGAAGGGTTCGTCGGGCTTAGGGACAACGCCGAGCGTCGCGCTCATGATGATGTACACCTCCTTGAGGAGCTCTTCCTTCTTCGAGCGCAACGTCTGGAGGATGGCATCCTCCGACAGCGAGGAGTTCGCGCGAAGAGACGAAGAGAGGTCGCGGAGGATGAGAGAGTGTTCGCGTAGCTTGGTCTTGAGGAGCGTGTTTAAGGGAGAGGAGAGCGACGAATGGAGGGACTCCGGGTAGACAGCTTGGGGGACGACACCATACGTTTCGAGGATGTTGACGACCATATCCCACTGACCGCCGTCGGAAATGAGTTCGTCGGAGAGGTAATCGACGATACGGTCGTCGATGGGCAAGTCCGCGTTCTCGATGGACAGCTCGAGGAAGTAGTTGGACTTATTCAGCTTGTCCCAGAAGAAGAGATACGCCTGCCACACATGATAGCACCATTAGTCGGTGAACAGAGAAGCGGGTGCCACACGCACCTGAGAAAGCTGGAAGTCGCCGAGGTTCAGCTTCTTCATAATGTTATACCGGAGGACATTAGTGGTCGCGAACAGCCAACACCGGCCGGAGCTCTTCTGGCTCGTGATGGGGTTCGTCTTGAAGTCAACCTCGGTGTTGAACACATGGGCATCCGCGATCACGGCCTTGCGGGACACGAGGGTCTCGCGAATGTTGGTATGGTTCAGAATTGTACGAGAGAGCTGCAGCTTGGGCGACTGCGCGACGACGTCCTCCCAGTCATCGACGTGTCCAAGGGTGAGCGCACCGTCCGCAGAGAGGGGAGCGGAGATCCGCAGGTGCGCAAGAGACTCCGACAGCTCAGCGGAGGCGTAACTGTTCTTCTCGGAGACAGAACGGCGGGAGTCGGCCGGCGCAGACACCGTAGGCTTGGACGGCGAGGAGCCCATGTCGTGGTGCGTGCAGTCAAAAGATGAGTTGTGGGCTGGTTGTGGAGAAGATGAAGACCTACTGATAAGTACTGGACCCCTGAAGACCGACGGCTTGGCCGCGCCGCAGTGGCTAAGGATAGAGCGCGTGAGTGTCAGATAAATGCAGGACTACATACCGCACAGCCAGGCACTCATCACTTGATAAACCGACGCGTGCTGATTGGTGGATTGCACTCCCCGGTGTATCGCCATATATGTTCAATCATACGCAACGTCCTCGCTGCTTCGGTCCACGCGGTTGACTTGCGGGAAGCTTGCTGAGACGTGTCAACATAAGGGAGAGTACTGAGTCGCAGTCGGGACCAAACGCATGCGTGAGCCTTGATACTTACTTCCTAGCTTCGTGACTGGGATCACCTGACTGTGACTCCTCGCGATGGCGCTTGGTGCATTCCTCGTGCAATTGACTCTAGCAACCCCAACCGAACCGGAGGATCGTCTCTTGCCTTCATACCACCACCATCCGCGACACCCTCCTTCCTCTGCTTCCTGCGAACCCTCTATCATACCGCCAAATCATGACTAATAATGCACGGTTTCATGCGATCTTGGCGTCACTCTTGCCTTTGCTACCTCTACTGTTTCCCGAAGAGCCAGACGACTCGGGGGTTGAACTTTGGCCCTGGGTCGCTGCACCTTTCCCCAAGGCCCGAACCCCTCAATACATCTCGGCAAGTTTCTCAATCGGGAGCTCTTCAAAGTATCCAATTGCTCGCGAAATCAATGCAAGCCTCACGCCGGAGACCCTCGCCGATGCATTGACAGAGCCTTGGGACGACCCGCCGCCAGTCTTCGAAGCTCTTGAAATCATCTGGAAGAGTATGCATCACTACATCTCCCGTGTCAACACTCCTACCTCCTCAAGGTTGGCTGGTGCAACTATCATCCTGCTTGTGGCTGTTGTGATGCTACTGTCGATCTCGCGTCGCATATTGAAGCCTCCTGGACGTACGCTTAAGCCGCTGGTTCTGGCGATACTGGACGACGATACTACAGCTCCTATGGGCGACAAGGACAGCGTGATGGTTTCCACGTGTGGCGAGCAATCACGGGTTTTAATCTCTTTGCTCTCTGGACCTGTATCTTCTCGTCAGCAAGTCTCATCGTCTTCTCATTCCTCCATCACCCTCGGAGCGGCGGCGCAAGACCTCGTACTCGATGATCGTTCTGTCGCAGCCCGCGGTAGTCTGCATATGCCTGATAGATCTCAGCCCTCCGTCCCGACCAATGTCGAACGAGCGTCGTCAACTCAAAGACCTGTGCTCGGCGATTCTCCTCATCGTCTTCGATCTCCCTCATCGCCTCGAAGTACGACCACTCAAGAAGCGTCGTCCATCAAGCTGACCTCCGCGCATGATGTTGCTCCACCTGCAACTGTGCATAATTGTGCTACGTCTCCTGTTCTCAGTTGTTCGGAAGCGTCTTCTGTCCAGTCAGTTTTGCTTCTGGATGACTGTTCAACATCTCAGCTTGGCTGTCACATAGGATTGCCCTCGCTTCTCAGAACTGGTGAAGAGCAAGATGCACGCCCCCCTCGGTCCTCGTGGTCGCTAGAGAAGGCATGTGAGAAGGCACCTTTCGAGTGCGACGCCCCAGTTTCCCCTGCTCCTGATGACTACTGGACTGCACCACCTTCTCCGCACCCGCAACCGCAGCGACACACCGACTTTGAACCTCGGATCTTCTTGCCTCAGCCGCCCATCCTACTTACGCAAGATCAACTCAAAGCAGCTCCCCCTTTGATCACGGACGAAGTCATCAATGGCGTGCCGACCGACGTGTCAGAGAAGACAGAGGAGCCGGAGTCGGACCATGATTCCCCAAGTACACCTCGCGCGCGCTGGTTTTCCGGTATCCGAGGTGGTCGCTTGGCCATGGTGGACGATCGTGGTATCACATATGGTGCAAAGAAGAGGCGTCCCACGGACGGAGTGATATCGAGTCCAGAAACAGACACATTCACAGGGTTTCCCTTAATGATGCCACAGCCCATCCTCGGTGTCGTGGCGCCGCTCTTGACAATGACTGCTCGCGAATCAAGAACATCAGGTGTTGACGCGGCGGCAGAAGAGGAACAGCCCGAGGACACTGATCACTCGGGGGACGAGACGCACCCAGGTTTCTTGAGTGAGTCTCCTGCTCCCGCCGCCGCCGACGAGGATCCTGGCTCGGACTCCCCGAGCATCCATGTGTTGCGCTCGGGTTCTCCTAGCAGCATCCTCTCGGTGATGCGTGACTCAGAAGAAGCACACCTCTTCACCTCCGCGTCGGCTGCAGGACCAGTGTATGCTCCGGTCGACATCGACGACGGCAATGACGCGCGAGATGCACGGGAGGCGGCGGAGGTCGAGGATCATCTGAGCTCACCGTTTGACGGGGAGTCAACCGAGTCCCCCTCTCGGGGCCGATCTCCCGAGCCTGTACGGTTGACTGCGTCTGTGCCCCTCGACACTGAAGTGAACACTCTCGCTGAAGTCGAGCCGTCGCCTTCACTTGCATCTCGAAGTCGCAAGGGGCCTCCGACATTCGCCACCGCCCAGACGCCTCCCAGACGCAAGTTGTCCCGCTCTCATTCTCGACGAAGCACCAGCGTAGGTCTGTTAACCCTTCACAATGTTGCTCAGCTGACGTTTCAGATCAGGTGGTTGTTGCATCTTCCGGTCTCGTCGGTGGCAGACCGTTCGCGTTGACCCCGCAAGGTATCGACTACGCCGCAGAGCAGCTAGAGGCCGAAGTCGCCGGCGGGGAACGAGGACGTCGTTGTCGTCGGGAGAGCATCACCGCCGAGGCGAGGGCTAAACATGTGGACCGCAGGTAAGTCGTTGTATGGGTCCATACGTACACAGTATTGACGCTACGGGAGCAGCATAGTTCGCAGAGACTACGAGGTTCGAGACGAACGGCGGAATCATCTGGAACATGTCCCTGCTAGAGTTGCTCGGGATATCCTGGACGGTGCACGATACCCGCCATTGGCAAGCGGTGTACAGGAGCGACGCGCTGTATGTGAGATCGGCCGTAGTCGGACGAAGACCATCGCGCGGTCCACGAGCAGCGTCAGATTGGAGGCCACCCCGGCCTCTGCTTCACGATCGCGTAGTGCTTCCGTCGGCCCGAGCTCAAAGGTGTCTCGGGCCACTTCGGAACCGCCGATGCAGCGTGTGGGGAGCGAGTGTCCTGGGCAGGATAACACCGTCCCGAACCAGGGTAAGCGTCCCCCGAAGCTTGGCCGCACCAGGTGAGTCGCGAAGGCATGTAATTGGATGCGCTCCTCTGACTGTGAGCGAATCTCTCTAGCTATTCCGACATTGTCGCGCAAAGCAAAACTCGGCAGTCGCGTTCGCGCACGCAGTCCGCGCGGTCCCTCGCTAGTGTATCAGCGGCGTCCTCCGCCCGCGAGGGTAGTACCACTGTTGAGAATTTGCCGACTGAGGAACAAGCAGTATCCGACCCCAAGGGCAAGGGCCGCGCTATCGACGAGACCGCCGCGGAGGGGGAACTCACGGAGCCAGCTTGTTCCAAGCCCTCGTCCCCATTGTCGAATAGCGCCAGCGACTTCTCATCCTTTATCCCTTCGCGCGTCGGACCAGTTCGGAAGGACTCTGTCGATCTCAAGGCTGGCACATCCTTGAGGACATATCAACTCCGCGTCATCGCCCAAAGGTCCATTATCGAGAAGCTGCTGCGTCGTGGCGAGTCTGAGCATGTCTCCCGTGCTATAGCTAGCACTGTTTCTCTTGCTAAATCTTCCCTGGGTGATACCGATGCCGCTAGCTCAGCTCCCTTGCGACTTCCTGCGGCGACGTGCAATGCGACGGACTCCACTGGAGACTATGGGTTCAGCACCCGCGGGCTTTCGTCGCAGATACCCGCTGCACATGAGCAAGATCTCTCGGAGCCCGCGCCTCACCGCCAAGACAAGAGGCTCAAGAGCATCCCGCTGCCTTCTCGTCGCGATCGTCTGCCCTCCGCGCTCGCGACACCTGCTTTCTCGTTCGCGGTCTTGGGCGACTATTGCGACGAGACGCAGGACCTCATCGCGACCAGTCGGGGCGACATCCCCTGGTCGCCTTCCTTAGGCTCGAGCGTCACTGTCCGGCTCGGCAGCTCGTCCTCGCTGACATCGATCGGCAGCGACTCTCACATGCGCCAGTCTTCCGCGCCTACACCGTGCTCTCCTGATGTGCCTACCACCTTCAAGCCTTTCTCGCCTTCGGTGTCGCAAGCGGGCTTCTCTTCGGACGAGGGTGAACAAGGACTCATGCGGCCAGACGTTCCCGCGTCCAGTTCCTGGACCTTCGACACACACAAGGGGACGGACGCGGGGACGCCAAACCGTGGCCACCAGACTGTCCCACAAGCGCGGCGGAGGGCGTCGACGAACAGCATGGGTGCGCAGGCGGCTGGCGAGCCTTCGACGCGGCTTACGGGTGGACGCTTCGATGGGATGAAGAGGAATGTGTTGGTTCATTAGAGTTGCGGCTCTCACCTTGATTCTTACTTTGAGCTTCATGTACATTCCTATGTCCTTGATCATGTCCTGGTTCTTCTCGTCGTGTACTCGCGATTTGTTGCACTTTTCTTAACGTCACAATGACAGTGGTTCGAGACTACGGCGACATCGGACGACCATTCAAGCTCAAGCCACAGCTCTCCGAGCCAGTGATCGACCCACCTGCCTCTTTGGTCGGTTACCCAAACTGCGGAAGGGTATGTCGCGCCTAAGCATCGCGATACATCCGTGCAAACATCCTCTATGTTCCGTCAGCACCTCTAAACCATGGAGACCAGACCTTCGGGGTCGCTGAACCACGGCCATGGCGACTTTCTGTGCTCTCAAGTCTCGTTCCATCTCACCTTTGACGGCCGAAGCATCGCCGTCTTGTGGTCAATTGCAGTGTCGTTTCGGACGATCAAGTCGCGCCTGGTGACGAGGCTCAGGTATGTGGTCGCCCCGCTTGAGAAGTATTGGCTGGCTACCGCGACGTCGGGTGTTCACAGAGGAAGGCAGGCATTGACTCAGTGGTCACATACAGAACGTGTGGTCTACCGCTCACTGTATGGACTAAATGGTCGACCGACACACCGACGCCGTGGACGATCGCCCATCCGCTGTGGCGGGTACATTGCCATTGACTCTGCCAGTTCGTGCCCCGATGGGGAGCACTTAGCCTTCAGGAAACTCGCCAGCACCTGTATTCATGAGGAACATATATAAATGGTACGTCTGTGCGGTCTCCATCATGTTACCCTCTTCCCTTCAGCACCACCGACGACGCTTCGAGCATCCGTCCCCGCCTTTCCCACCTCAGTCCTCGTCGGTGAGAACGGATATGCTACTTAGCGGCGATGACCAACCTGTGAGGGATGGCTGCATGCATGTACCTATCGCTAACGGACGTCCCTCATTGCCCAATCGCCTTGTCTGCGGTGGGAGCATCAGTCAGTCTGTCATTGTCTCTGACGAGGCAACCTGGTTGTACTCATGCAAGTCGATTACTCAGGAGCTTCGTTCGTCGGTACAGGTGCGAAGTCAGGTCCTGGAAACACGTATCTAAGTCTGCACGCTCCAGACTCTGCTCTACGCTGCGCTGCGTGCCTCCCGGGCTCCTCTTGTTCCGCGTCGAGATTAGAACGAAAAGATCCTGCCGCTGCTCTGCCTCCGTGCCAAAAGTCCAACTGTGACTCACCGTATCCCATCAGCGAGGACGACAGCCGTGAGTAAGTAGCATGAGAAGGATCTCGTGAACATGGGAATAGCCTTCCAAGCTCCTCCCAGGGATCTGGGAGTGTCCGTAAACCCAGGGCTCGGTCCCGGAAGGATCTTCGTTGCCGTTAGTTTCATCAGGAGATGCTATCCTCCGGATTCCGAAGGAAGTGGAGCATAACGAGCAGGTGTTTGTCCTACTCGTCGCTTCCACGGTGCACAAGCCGTGAGCCTACGATGCGCTCGCCCCTGCCTAGCTCGCCACAGCTGTGGGAGTTGCACAATCCGGCACGCTATGCCGCCATGCACCCCCGGTGAGTAGCGATGCACTAATGATACTTCCCGTTGACTTATCAGAGCAGGTTGTCGCACAGTTACCGAGGACCTTTGGCCAAGAAAGTTCTGCGACGTTCAGATCATGGTCACGGCGGGGATCTCAGCGTTTCAGACGGGCGAAAAGTCGAGGTAAATACGCCGTCCGAGGTTACCTTTTGTCCCGTTTTGCTCGAAACGGGAGAAAAGGCGGTTGAAAGGTTACCTCGCGCGGCGACTTTTCGC
>ML211804.1:0-11653 GCA_004369055.1 Polyporus arcularius HHB13444
CCTTGCGGGTCATCTTGCGCACAATCTCCGCCCGCTCGTCCGCCGTCGGGAGGTCGACGTAGAGGAGCTTGTCAAGTCGCCCTGGCCGGCACATCGCTGGGTCAATCATGTCGGGACGATTCGTCGCTGCGATGACATACACGCTTTTGCGTGCGTCGAGACCGTCGAGCTCCGTCAGTAGTGTGTTCACTACTCGCGCAGAGGACTCGGACTGAAAGGACGACAGAGGTCAATGAAAATGCGGTTGGGACCTGCGCGGCGGACTTACCATGCTGTCATCACGACGAGGCACGAGCGCGTCGAGCTCGTCGAAGAAGATCACGCAAGGCGACGACGCACGGGCTCTCGAGAAGACCTGTCGCACGGCACGTTCGCTCTCGCCCACGTACTGTAGGCCTCCCATGAGTACTACGTCTGCTGACAGCCAAGACACACACGTACCTTATTCAGCAGCTCCGGGCCCTTCACGCTGATGAAGTTCGCCCTCGACTCGTTCGCGACCGCCTTCGCCAGTAATGTCTTACCACACCCAGGTGGACCCCACAGCAGGACGCCGCACGCTGCGACGATGCCAACCGCACTGAACAACTCCGGCCTCCTGATGGGCTGTACGATCGCCATGTGCAGCTCTTCTCTCGTCTCGTGCAGCGCGCCAATATCGGCCCATGTAACGTCGGGCACGGTGGCGAAGCCCTCCCGCTTCGACGACGGCTGGACCTGCTGCAGTGCAAGCATGAAGTCCGCATAGGTGATACACAGCGGCGCGAGCTGGGCCTCGGTCAGCGGATCCGGGTGCGCTCGGAGGAAGTACACGATGGAACTGGCGGCTTTGTGTTTCGACACATCAAAGCTCGCGAAGGGCACAAATTTAGTGCCGTTCGTCTGTGGAGCCGATTGAGGTTCTGCGGGTGGATCAATGGCCATCTGCGTGTCCTCATCCGTCGCTGATGATGCGGGCACTGGTAGAATGTCGGGCGGGAGCTCCAGGACACCTTCGGATATCTGATTGAATATGCGCTTCACCGCGATAATACCTGCAGCTCCGGTGAGTGCCGCGAGATCCGCGCCGACGTAGCCAGGAGTAGCCTTGGCCAGAGCAACATAGTCAAAGTTGCCTTCGAGCCGTAGCTTGGCCGACTGAACGCGCAATATCCTGACGTATCGTCAGTAGATATACAATGATCTTTTAGTGAATGAACTCACTGTGCTCTTGCCTCCTCATCTGGCACGCCCATGCCGATCTCATGGTCAAACCGCCCTGCTCGACGCAGCGCGGCGTCGAGTGAGTCCGGCCGATTCGTCGCCCCGATGACAATGACCGGCTTGTTTTCGTTCTTCTCCCACGACATGTCTGCCGCACGAGTCAACACCAGCATGGGCTCGGTACCACATAGGACTCACCATCCATGCACGTCAAGAATTGCGCAACAATCCTCCTCTCCATCTCCCTTTGCGCACTCTCCCGCTTTGGCGTTATGGCGTCGATCTCGTCGATGAACAGTAGACACGGTGCGACCCTCTTGGCCTCCTCGAACGTATCCCGCAGAGTCTTCTCCGACTCGCCAGACATGCCCGAGACGACAGACGGCGCAGATATGTTGATGAACGGCACTCCCAGCTCCTGCATCCACCATCTGACGTTCATACCAAAGACCGCGCCTGAGAAAGAAACGGAGGACGCACCCCAGCGATGGCATGTGCGAGCATCGTCTTCCCGCACCCCGGTGGCCCATGCAGCAGCACTCCTCTTGGGGGCTGCACACCCGTGTGCAGGTAGATCTCCGGATGACACAGCGGCATCGCAACGAGCTCCAGCATCTTCTCTATGCATGTGTCGACGCCTCCGAGGTCCGACAGACGTGTAGACGGCGGGGAGTAGTCTTTCGCGGTCGGGCCAGAGAGCTTCGCGCGTTTGCTGCCATCCTCTCTTGTTGAACGCAGCTTCCTCTTCGTGCTGACGGGTTTCGGCTCTCCAGGAACAGCGGGTTCGACTTCGGCAGAAGGAGTGTCGGGGAGGGATGGGGGAGCCTCAGCGGGTGCGTCGGCGGGTGCTGTCGGCTCAGCGGCCGTGGGCACGGTGGGAGTTCCCGCTGCTGACGGTGGTAAAGACACTGGCGGCGAGTTCAAGTTGAGCTTCGCCTTCCTATGGGTCGACCACAGCCCCTGCATGGATCGGTTGAGCGCATTCGAGCTCTGCCTAGATACATGTGAGCTCGCGGAAAATTTGTCAAGACTGAACAGCGCACAGAGATCTCCATTTCCGCTTCCCTCTCAGGTCTCCAGGAACGGTGAATCTCGATCCTCGCAACGTTGTAAGTGAACGAGAGAGGAGTCGCTCGGTAGACTGGTGGTCGAATTGAGAGGACTGTATGACCGGAGCGCCTGTAGCATTCCGCTACCACTTTACGGGCGCTCCGACTGGGCTCCGCCGATGCAGCCGTCGTACATACAGGCCGGGAGCAACGAGACTTACTTGCACCCTAAAAGGACGCGCTGTTCGAGGTTGGTCATGACAGCATGTTTGTTAGTGGCGATTTGTGAACGGCTAGAGAATCGCGCTGCGACATAGTGGCAAAACAGGTCAGTGAGATGCAACTGGGGCGGGTCCTTCATGCCCGCAATTCTCGCGTTCAAGCCAGACACTGTTTCAGTGCACTATAT
Organism: Polyporus arcularius HHB13444; assembly: GCA_004369055.1. Classification (NCBI taxonomy): domain Eukaryota; kingdom Fungi; phylum Basidiomycota; class Agaricomycetes; order Polyporales; family Polyporaceae; genus Polyporus; species Polyporus arcularius. Next base: position 2,662 of record ML211804.1, read on the forward strand.
GCAACTGCATTCTAGCCAACATCCTATAGCATTAGTACATGACCCGAAACCAGTCCCGGTTCAGATGTGTGTAAATGTACGGGTGTGGTGGTGATCTGAGGACGAGCTAATGATGGGAATAGAACGCAAAGTTCTGGTCTGGTATATACGCGAGCCTGCTCTGGGAATGGTTTTGCAGAAATGCGAGAGGAGTGCAAAAGAAAATGCGTAAAGAGGGTGGAACAGTACTACGGAAAAGTCTACTACTAGCTAGCTAGGGTAACTATCAATAAAGTGAGCATATCTAGATATACAGCGCATACGACCCGATCACAGGTCTATGATCACTTCGCCCCTCCAACTTCCGCATCCCGCGGTCGTCCAGAGTGTCGTACTTGAGACAGACCACTTCGCCTCTCTTCGGCAAGGGAGGCGGGGGCGGGGGCTGTGGAGTCGCCGTGCCGGGCGATTCCGACTGCACCTGCGGGGCACCCTCGCGGGAGAAGAATGGCCGGAACCATCGGAACATGGGCGCGGACGGCGAGGAGGATGTGTTTGTGGGAGAATCCATGTCAAGGGGGCTAGATGGATGAGACGAAACGAGCGTGGTGGATGTAGAAGATGTATCACCGACAGGTGTAGCCGTCGAGATGGTGTTCGCGTGGCGAAAGGGAACTCCTCGTCCAGTCGTAGAAGGTGCTTGAGAAGGAGCGGACGGCTCAAGCGACAAAGTCCGGGCGAGAGCGCGTTCCTCAGAGGATGTGGACCGTCGGAATGAGTCTACAGACCGAGTCTGAGACAGCCGGCGGAGAGGATGTGCTCTCGTGCGCGTGGGAGACGATGCAGGGATGGCGGGGAGCTGCTTCTCTCTTGAAGGGTGCAAGGGCGTAGGCGTCGACTCGGTAGACTGCGAGAACTCGGGATGCACAGACCACGTCGAGTCTCTCCTAGAACGTAGCGATGATGGCCGAAACGCGTGGAAGATCTGACCCATCTTTGCTCGCAACGGCATGAATCGCTGCGACTCGGTGTCCTCAGAATCAGGTTCGGGCTCTGGTCCGATGGTCGTCTTCCACAGTATCCGGTCACACCTGTAGGGGTGTCGCGTCAGCGTCGCTCCCGGTCACATTAACACACGAAACGGACTGACCAGCTCGGCACTCGCTGCTTATGCGAGGAATCATACACACCCTTCTCCTCCTCCTCCAAGTCCACATTGTTCACACTCAGAGCAAGGTGCATATGCGGTCTCGCATGTACCGCATCCAGCAGTGCAGCCTGGAACTCTCTTGCCCTGCCCGCCTTCGACTGCCTTGGGTCCCCAGGGTCCACCTGCGTCTGCGTCTGCAGCAGCAGCAGCTCTCCCGCTGGCTGACTGGCCCTCCTTGGGGGCGGAGACTTCGCATCAGACTTATTCGAATGCCAGCTCCGGCGCCAGTTCTTCTTGCTCGCAGTGGAGACGTTGTGCTTGAGCTTAGATATCGGCGAAGGGGATCTAGGACTGTCGCCCGCATTGAAGAGCGACACCCACTTCTCCTTGGCCTTGTGTGCAGCCGCGGCACTCCACAGCTTGTGCGCAAGATTCGCCGCGCTTGCGCTCGTTGGCGGAGACTGTCCGAAAGATCGAGCAGAGGGGGGCTCGCTCTCCTTCTCGTCCTCGTTCTCGTCATCGTCATCGTCGTCGTCATCTTCTTGATCGCGGTCAACGGTACGACGCGAGCGCACGGACGTCCAAGCGGTCGATACGACGGACACAGCGTCCTGCTCCTGCTCATGCTCCTCGTCGCCGTGTTGCTCATGTTGGGTCCTGCGATCCTCATCGGCCGCCGCTTCTTGCTCTCGCTCGGCTTCTGCGACCTCAGACAGCACCTTCTCGTGTGGCGTCATGATGATCGGTGTCGCTGGAGGGCGCCGGAGAGACTTCGTGCGCGATCGCTTCAGTGAGCGAAGAACGTCGTACTTGAATGTGGGCGGGAAGGAGATGCTGGCTTCCTTGAATCCTGCGAACGCATTGCCGGTAGCCATGACCTTCCGGAGCTGATCGAACTCAAGGGCTTGCTCGTACTCTGTAGAGGTCAGACGTGTGCATACATGCCAATGCGGTGGTGGCTCACCTTTCTGTGAGATCAGCCAGTCCGCGTGTAAACGAGTAATGTCAAGCCGGAAGTTGAGATCACCGAAGATGAACGTCGAGTCAAAGCGGTCGGTGATATCTGAAGGACGTGAGTATCATCGTGAGGGGGAGCTAGACAGAGTGCTACCTTCAGCCATAAAGCGGGGGTCATCGGGCGAAAGGAAGTCATCGACAGAGAGTTCGGCCTTCAAGACGAGTCAGGGTCCATGTGGGTGAGCACAGTCCCGTGGCACGCACCTTGATCTTCGCCAAGTCGGCCAGTCTGTTGTGAACCTTGCCTTCGTGCGCTGTACCACATCGTCAGCCAAAGGAAGTTCTTGTCATACGAGGACCTTGGCACGTACCAGCCAGATGGGCGTTGATGAACAGTAATGTGGTGCCATCCAAATTCACGCTCACTCCTACGCCGCCCTTGTTCCCCACTCGGCCGCCAATGAGCCCAGTCGTCACCGCAGACCTGGAGGTACCTGCAAGACGGCATCAGATCACAGTCGCGTGACGGTCTCGAGCAAGTACCCACCTCGAACGAAGGGCCGCGCTTCACGGTGTATGAACACGGCTAGGTAGAGACCCATCATGCGCTCCTTGATGAGGAGCTCGTAAGGGCCTGTCCGCTGGCTTTCATGCTGGGTCTTCAAGTTCGGATCGGAGGCGGACGTGCCCGGGGCGGTAGAATGACAGTACCAATTCTCCAGGATGGAGGACCAGCTGGAGGGAGGGTGGTGATGTTCGTAGTTCTTATCAAGGGTCGGAGAAAGGACATCGATCTCGGCACTCTTGCGATGGATGGACTCGTCCGCATCTTGAGGCAGGAGAGAGTGCTTCGAGCGGGAGTTGTCCTTGTTGTTCAGCTTGAAACCCGCTCCGAAGGCCATAGGGATGCCTGCGCACTGATTAGTCTACACGGCAGATGATCACAGAGAGGTGGCGAACCAGATGCAGACGGGCATTCCTGTCCTGCGCTTAAAGATGGCATCAGGACGTGCGGCGGCATCGCACGAGCAGAGGACTTACACGATGACAATGTGGTAGGGGTGTTCTGGACTAGCGGGGAAGACGGGTAGTGTAGGAGGGTCATCGCTTGTATGCGAGACGGAAGGATTTGAGGTGGGGATAGATCCAAGCAGCTCTTCGACGTCACCCTGGCGTGGCGGTCAGACACGGGTACCACGACGACGATACCAAAGAAAAGCACCTTCGGGAGGGAGTCGTGCATGTTCCATGTCAGGATCCGAATCTTGATGAACTTGGGCAGAGGTTTCGGGGGCAAGGGAGGGGGAACGGGGGAGGGTTCCACAGGCTGGGGACTGGGATGGGCATGGGGCGCCGAGGGGAAAAGAGCTTGCAAACGGGCGAAGACGTTCGAGTGCGCTGCGTACAGAGCACGTTATAGATGACTGCGAGAAGGAAGATGTGTGAGAACGGACCTGGACGCGTCGGATGAGATGTGTCTCTTGCGGTGTCCGGGCTGGGGACTGTCCCGAGGGCGGGGATGTCGATTGGCGGGGGCGAGTCAATTGGGGGCAGGACTGGCTGTGTGGAGGAGAGCATGATCGTGTAAAGTCGTGAACATCAAGACAGAGAGCGGACAAGTAGAGACAGCACAAGACGGGAACGAGAGCAGCGGGCGCGAGGGTCAAGAGCAAGAGGCATGTGCCTCGGCTACGGGCAGGTCCACGCGCTATAGGACGCGCTGTGCTATCCCTTCCTCCTCCCCCCACGACGTCGACATGGGCAGGAAACTCCGCATCGCGTTCATACATCCGGACCTTGGCATTGGTCTGTATTCGAGCACCTCCATGCGCACGCCGTAGCTGACACGTAGTCTGCAGGAGGAGCGGAGCGCCTCGTCGTCGACGCAGCTCTCGGTCTGCAGAAACTAGGACACAGCGTCGACATCTACACCTCCCACCACGACCCAGGACACTGCTTCGAGGAGACGCGAGACGGTACGCTGCTCGCACGTCAGGCGTAGCTCAAGGCTGCAGCAGTACGTCCACAGGAACCCTCCGCGTCCACCACGTCGTCCCGCCATTCCCCCGCGCCATCCGTGGCAAGCTGCACATCCTCTTCTCCCATGCACGCCAGCTCCACCTGACTGCACACCTCGTCCGCCCTGGCGCACCGGCATACGATGTCTATTTCGTGGACCAGCTGTCCACCTGCATTCCGTTGCTCCGTGCGTTCGCACACACGCGGGTCCTGTTCTACTGCCACTTCCCGGACAAGCTGCTCGCAGAGGGTGCGTACGTGGAGGGACATACGAAGCGCGGTAGTGTGTTGAAGCGGATATATCGTCTTCCGATGGACTTGCTGGAGGAGATGACCACGAGTATGTCCCCGTGCCTGCTTCCTCTGATTGCGACTCACTTTGCTCCAGAGCAGGCTGATACTCTCCTCGCCAACTCCAAGTTCACCGTCAGTGTCTTCAAGAGACACATGCCCTCGATAACAGTCACGCCGCGCGTTGTATACCCGGGCATCAACCTCAGCGCATACGCGCCGCCAGACGTATCAGCCAGTGACCCAGACATCGGCCGCGTCTCATCGTACGTCCCTTTCTTCGAGTTCGCCACCTAGCCTTGACTGGCGCGCAAGATCAGGGACCGCCCCACGTTGCTTTCCTTAAACCGATTCGAGCAGAAGAAGAACGTCGCCCTCGCGATCGACGCATTCGCTTTGCTGCGCGAGAAGTCCGTCGCAGGCAGTAGCAAGAAGATCCGTCTCGTCCTTGCCGGTAAGTTCGCTGCGTACCCCTCGTTCGCGTCGCTGAGCACCGGCTAGGCGGTTATGACCCGCGACTTCAGGACAATGTCAAGACGCTGCAAACACTCCTGGACAATGCCGACTCCCACGGGCTGACCTACTCGATCGTGACGCCCTCCACTTCCAGCGTTCCCCTGCCGTCCTTTGCGAAAGCGTCCAAGCCGGACGGAGTGACTGACATCCTATTCCTGCTCAACTTCTCGTCGCCTCAGCGTTCTGCCCTGCTCACAGCCCCCTCGACGCTCGCGCTCCTCTACACGCCCACAAACGAGCACTTTGGGATTGGACCAGTCGAGGGCATGGCGTGCGGCCTCCCGGTCCTTGCGTGCGATAGCGGTGGCCCAACGGAGAGTGTTGTCGACATGCCTGCAGAGGAAAGGACGGGGTGGCTACGACGCCCAGACCCGAACGTTTGGGCGGATGCTTTGGTAGAGATCGTCAGCCTCACGGATGAGCAGCGCAAGAGGTTAGCGGAGAGGGCGAAGAGGAGGGCGGTCGAACACTTCGGGATGGAGGCTATGGCGCGAGACCTCGAGGACGCGCTGCTGGAGACAGCGAAGATGGGATCGGTACCCACTCCAGCGCTGTTGTGGCTCCTGTTGGCTCTCCTTGTCGGGTTCGTAGCCTTGCTTGTTCGCGCTCTGTTGGCACCGTAGTACACGATACGCCTCGCGGTGCGTTGGTGCACGCTACTTATCACTTAGACTACCCGATCCGTCGCGCGAATAAGTCCACCTTACACGAGTGAACACCAGAGAGCAGTGTCATCGGACAATGCAATTATTGCACAGGAGATCATAGGACTAGGTCAGAGGCATAGGACCGCCCAACTTACGTCTTCAAGTATGCAGGGTAGTTTGCAACTCGGTGCCGCCGATTGGCTCAAACCCAGCAACGGTGGAAGTGTCCTGCATGTACACCAGGCAGAATGCGATTATATGGCTTGTCCAGAGGTCATGACTGCACGATATGTCTACATGTAGCTGCTCAGGGCTCGAGAGAAGCGGGGAAAGTGCCGTTCTCGCGCTGCTCGTCCCACTTGGCAATCTGGCGGGACAACGTAAGTGACGTGATATGGAGGGTAGAAGGAAGAGTGCACTCACCCACTCGTCTGCGTGACACGAATCGGCGCGGAGAAGGGAATGGGAGGACGAGTGAAATTAGGGGCAGACATGGCAGAGAAAGAGGCGAGACGCACTAGGGCAGAGGGAGTTGTAGGCCCGCTTGAACTGCTTGCAAGGGGCGTAGTCCTCGCCCTTGGCGGCGATGCACTTGAAGTAGTCCGTGTAGTTTTGGAAGCTGTTTGTGGACAGGTGGTTGTTGCATATCAACAGAGAGCGAGGCGGGCGAGTGCGGCGACGTCAGAACACCGCAAGAGATGGAAGATAGACAGGAGAGACGGACCAGTGCCTCGTCTGGTTTGTGTTGGGGAAGCGGGCTGCGTGATTTGTTGAGTTTGGAACGCGGGGGCTGTTTGTGCCGGCGAGGCGACTTACCGTCAAAGCCAGCGGTCTGGAGGATGTACTTGCTGTAGCAGAGGATTCGCGTCAAACTTGCGCCAAAGAGGTGATATATGTGAGCCGGATACGAACCTCTGGAGGTCAGACATGGCGAGCAATCGCGGAGGAGAAAGCGGACGGACGACGAGTTGGAAGAGGCAGGAGGAGGAGAGGAACGAGCCGGGTCGTCGGGCGCGTGTTCGTCGACGGAAGCGCCGACCGAGCCCGACCCAGTCCCGGCGCGCCGTCTCTCGGCCTCGCCCATCACCTCCCCGCACTCGTCGTCCACCACCGCCCTCGCCTTCGCGTTCAGCTGCCTGCTTTGCTATCAATCTATCGACTGTTTACTCACGTATCTCGTCATGGACGCACTAAAGGCGGAGATTGCAAACAAACGCAAGGCGCTCGAGATCCCGGCTGTGGATGGTCGACCCGCGAAGTACATGCGCAGAGGCGAGCTCGAACGGCTCAAAGAGGAGCAGGAGCGGAAAGCAAGAGAGGAAGAGGAAGCCAAGCGCAGGCAGGAGAAGGAGCGCGAGGAACGTGAGCGCGAGGAGGAGCGGCGGAGGAAAGAGGCAAAGAAGGTGAGTCTCGGTAGCCGGTTCCCTCGTCCTGAAGGCTGAACGTGAGCTGGAGAGCAGTCCAATGCACTGCGGCGGTCTACTGCTTCGCCGCACCCGGAGGGTGGTGCGTCCCCCGCCCCGGAGTCGACCTTCAACATCTCGAACGAGGAGACGGTCCGGCGGCTGCGCGCGAAGGGCCAGCCGATACGGCTCTTCGGCGAGTCTGACAAGGAGCGGCGGCTCCGTCTGCGTGCGCTAGAGCTCATCGAGGAGAAGGACCACGAACGCCATGGAGGCCAGAACGACTTCAAGAAAGCGCTCGAGGATGTGGACAAGCACACCCAGGAGGAGGCCGCGCGTGACAAGGGCAAGAAGAAGGACAAGGAGGCCTCCCTCATGAGCGACGTCTTGGACCTTGAGCTCGTCAAGACAGACCCAGACAAGCTGTACCCTATCATCTATTATGCGCTGAAGAGGGCGTTGAAGGAATGGGAGCAGTGGATGGACGACCGGCCAGGTGTGTATACTTACCTCTTCGTGCCCGGGCTTCATCTCATCGCTGCCTCAGAACACGTCAAGCGAACGACGCAGGGAAAGCTGGCCGCCGCCACACAGCGACAGTCTGCAGAGTACCTGAAGCCACTGTTCAAGCTGCTTCGCACAAGGGTACGTATGTCAACCACCTCCAGCTGGGGCCTGCGTCTCATGAGAACTGTAGAATCTTCAATCCGACGTACTTGCTCGCATAGCCGAAATCGTCCATCACATGCAGATGCGGCGGTACTCGAGTGCCAACGATTCGTACTTGCGTCTGTCCATCGGCAACGCTCCGTGGCCCATCGGTGTTACGATGGTTGGGTGCGTGGTTCTCGTTCGGAGCGATCGAGCATACCTGTTGACGCGATTGTAGTATCCACGAACGTTCTGCGCGAGAAAAGATTTCCACAGACCAGGTGGCACATGTGCTGAACGACGAAGTCAGTAGGAAGTACATCCAGAGTCTGAAGAGGTACGTTGCCTGTCATCATCTCGCCTCGCACACGACTGTTTGACCAATGCCTGCCGCAGGATATTGACTTTCGCCCAGACGAAGTATCCTCCGTCGGACCCAACTCAGTTGATGGGATGACCGCGAGAGTCCTGATGTACCTCCATGGAGGTTGCTCCCTTATCCCCTCATCATCAGCCCCGTGTATGTCTCCTGCTGTTGTGGTATCGATTTTTGCTATGATGGACTGGAAATCGGACAGAAACCCGTGTACGTACGTCGTGATTCGTAAAGTTTTGTTACTGAAGCGTCGGAGCGCCCGTATAGTGGTAGCGGAATATCGTTATATTGCGCTCTATACTCTAACCACCAGCCGACCGAGCGACCTTGATTTCGATCATTTGCGCCAATGCAAGGACCGGATAGCCAACACTTGAGACCTAAGAGTGAGCCAGAAGAGGGAGAGATCTGTGCGGGTTCAGCGCGCGAGCGAGTATTCAGGCAAACCTTGATTGCACACAGGAAGGTCCTCAGCCAATACATGAAGGGCTTGCGGTCGACCCATAGGAAGGCGAAGCTCAATTTGAACTCACCATCACCGTCTACACCACCGTCAGGAGCGGCCACTCCCACCACGCCCCCACCCGTAGAGGCGACATCGTCCGAGAGGCCTACAGTACGTGGGCAAGAGCGAACGTACCGTGCGACAGGTATTCTCGAGAGCCCGTGCGTCGTCGCCTTGCGTGATCTTCGACGAGCTCGACGCGCTCGTGCCTCGTCCTGATGACAGCATGGTAAGTCCGCCGCGCATGTACCAACCGCATCTTCATTGACCTCTGTCGTCCTTTCAGTCCGAGTCCTCTGCGCGAGTAGTGAACACACTACTGACGGAGCTCAACGGCCTCGACGCACGCATAAGCGTGTATGTCATCGCAGGGACGAACCGTCCCGACATGATTGACCCAGCGATGTGCCGGCCAGGGCGACTTGACAAGCTCCTCTACGTCGACCTCCCGACGGCGGACGAGCGGGCGGAGATTGTGCGCAAGATGACCCGCAAGGT
>ML211805.1:0-11642 GCA_004369055.1 Polyporus arcularius HHB13444
CCTCTACCGTCTCGCGAACTCCGTCCCTCGCACCTGTCTGGAACCTAGACGCTACCTACTGACCTGTCGCTCACCCAGGGACTATCTTTCCCACACCGCCAGCCTCGGCCAGCACTTGATGCGCTTCCATGCGACTCTCTGGATGAGTGAAGTGCAGAGTATCCACAGCTCCAGCGTTCGCACTCCTAACCAATATCTCTGCCCCACAAATGGGAGCCACCTGTCGGTAGCAATACAACCTCTTCGCTGGCAATACAACGAAGTGTACACAGTCATCTAGTTACGTCGGCGATCCCAACTGTGGTCATATAGCCCCACACCGTGCCATTGACATACGATATACATGTACATGCTATGCGAATACGAAGCCGTTGATGCTGCAATGCTAGATCTAAGATACATCTGTGCTGGATGGAATATGCCTGTGAGACCGACAGCACCGCGGCGCTGGGGGAAGCTCATGGCGACAACAGTCAGGGAAGGACTGAGTGTCGCGTTCGAAGTGTGGACGGTGAAGTAGCGCATGTACGGCGAGATGTTCCTCCTATTGTGAGTCGCCGTCGGCGTACCATGAGTCGCGCAGGCCGTCGTCGGTGCCAATCTGCAAACCAGGAACGATCACATGTCAGCCAGCTCCTCCCGGACAGTATGAGAGCCACCAGGTACTGGGAACCCACTCGTGTGACCGCAGAACGGTCCCGGGTCCATTGTGGGAAGGCGCGTGCGACGCCCGGGAGGCGCAGGGTCTACCACTGGGAACGCGCTGTACGGGCAGGGCAGACAGCGCGCCAACGGTGGGAAGCTCAGCCCGACGTTGGGGTAGACGCGCCCACGCCACCTCATTTGCACCCTTGCGTCACGCCCAACGTGTACGCAGGCGGACGTCGGCGATGGACCGAGTAAAGGGCGGGTCGCACGCGGCCACACGAATGGAGTCGGCAGCGCACGTCGCAGCGAGTGGAGGAATCGAGAACGAATGACTCACCATTACTGCGAGCCAAGTAGGGTATGGACAATGCATCACCGGGACCGCGCCGACCGTACAGATGCACGGTCCTCATCAGATATCCGCTGCCGGGCCTGCTCCCCTCCCCCCTCTCCACGCCCGCCCCCATCTTGTTGCGGTAAGGGTATCAAAGACGGTGCTTGCGAGACGAATGATGGTGGTCGGTCAGAGTAGCCACTCCGCTGCGATTGCGCATCGGAATTGGCACGTGAGCGCGGAGGATGTGGGTCCGTCGCGTACACCCCCCTTGACCCGGAACCGTTCGTATGCAGGGGCATCGGCGACGTGCTCACCGGCGCTGACGTGGTCGCTACTGGTGAGTAACCAGCGAGGATCGCAGGTATAGGGGAGGAGATGGCGGCCGCGAATGACGGTGGTGCGAAGTAGTCGTCGAGGCCGTCCTCGGGGAATGGTGGTGGGGTGGGAGGTGGGAGGTCGGCATACGAGGAATCCTCTCCAGGTGCCGGTATCCGTGGTGGCGCCCATGGCACGGGAGAGGTGGATGACAGCAACGCCGTCGTCACGTCTGGCGCACTGTACGGCGGTGGTGGTGCTGGAACGACAGTCCCAGGGAAGTATCTTGGCACGAACGGGACAGGACCCTGCATGGGCGGGCTATCCTCGGAGCCATCGGTGTGGAAGGACTCGCTGTCAAACTCGGGGTCTGAACGATTATGGGTGTGTCGGTATCGTCGGTCCCGACGCGCGGCGCGTAATCGTCGCCGGTAGATACTGATCGCGAGCGAGAGCGCAAGGACGGCCAGGAGACCGACGCTGCCACCGACCGCACCTGCGAAGGTAGCGATGTTGTGCGTTTTCGATTGACTGGATGACCTGGAGGACATGGCGGGGGCGGGAGGACGTCAGAGCGACACCGGCGTGGTGGAGGGCGGATATCAGGAGAAGAGGGAGAGGTGAGTGCGGGCGAAGGTATACATAACGCAGGAGCGAATCAAGAACCAGTGAGATATTCCGGAGGACCAGCGAATAGGATAATTCGGTACGTGAGTGAATGACAGCTTCCCGAAATACAAGCGGGAATTATACGCACAACTTGGCAGTCCCGGGACCAACGCTTGGCGCTGAGCTCCCAGTCCCTGAACTCGTTTCTTGCGATCCAGGGGCACGGCTTGTACTCGAGACAGATGTTGGGTTCGACCCGTCCCCGTCAGCGAGGCTACCCTGAGTGTAGACGATGTAATCCAAGAGCAGGACAGAGTCCGGTCCGATCTGAATCGTCAACGAATGGGGCGCTGCCGCTAATCCGGCCTGCCCGAAGACCATTTGCGAAGGTAGGAATCCGGATGCAGAAGCCGTCCCGGTATGCTGGTATGTTCCAGCACGCTGCGAGTCCAACATAAACGTGAGGTTCATGAATGTCGGCGTCGAATTGGCCGGCGCGGCTCCGAGTGGGATTAGAGCGTAGACATAGACAGCAGACCCTGGACCAATCATAGTGAGCGGAGCCAAGCAACCAATCCGAGGTCAAAGCGCCTTCGTACATCTCGTGATCGACAAGTGTGGCACTTACCGGTGAAATTGAGCTGGACAGAGACCGGCTGGTCGTGGAAGCCGGGGTCATCGCTGTCGAGGTTGGGGATGAAGAAGGGGTTGGCAGTAGGGCTGGGGATGCTGCTTGTTCTCCGGTCGTCGTCATCACTATCGCTTTCACTGTCGTCGTCGTCACCGCCCTTTCCTTTACCGCGACCTCCGGACCTAACCGTAGAGCTATCATCGTCTGCGTCGACAGTAGGGATGATGTGCGTCCCGTCATGCCATGTCCCGTTGAATGCGATAGACGAACTCGGGCCGAGACAGTCGGGACAAGGGACCGTTGACGCGTGCCAAGAGGATGCAGGAGAATAGACTAGCAAAGCGGATGTGTCGTCGACTGTGACGTTGACAGGATCTGCATGCGTGACTATAATGGGAAGCAGGAAGGGGAGGATTGGCGGAGAAATGAGCAGCGATATCCATGCGGGGCGGGATGCACGACACCTTGGGTTGTGGCGAGATTTCCTCCATGTCAGCCTACTGACCCCGTCAGAGTATTGTCGCGAGCGACGTACCTCATGCCAACTGATTAAATAATAATAAGCACTGCGCTCTTGAGAACGGACCTCTGGAGGCCCAACCACTATGCAACTCCGTGTTTAGCTAGGGAGGGTAACGATGGCAGGACGTCTGCACGACGGACGGCTAAGCAGGACGGTGAATGAGGGAGTCGAAAGTTGGACCGTCCCGGGTAGGTGAGAGGCTTAAAGGGACGGGAGGGCCCCAATCACCAGAACGGGCCATAGCGAGAGAGTCCCCGCAACACCGTCAACCCGAGCCGTGGGTACAGGCATGTTCCGAGTGCTAGTTCGGATCCATTAGTGCATCGTGCATCCCATCCGTGCCGGGGAGACATACCTTTTGGGTTGCCGGTATGGTGATGCTGCAGACATCAGGTGAACCATGGGAACTTTCGGCGTCTCCACACCACTGTGCTGGAGGGCTGTCTACTCTCTTTGGGAGCTCTGGCTTGCTCTGGGCAGCAGTATACTGGATGACGGCAACCAAAAGGCCCGTCACTGACACGCCACCGCGCCGCAGCGTTCCACTCACTAGAAGGCAAAGAAGAACTTTCGAGTGCTGATTTGGTGTGAGACGCCTTGAACGGTCCGTACAACAATGCCGCGTCGAAACGACCGCTCGAACTTCATAGCGGTCTGGCAACTCCACGAGAAAGTTAGCATGTGGAATGATCAGTGGAGACATGCATCACTCACCTATCGATCGAAGTCTCCTTGTGCTGCTCAGTCCATACAAATGCAATGAACGGGCTGCTGTTGCAAGGCGCCTTCGATTCGCGCAGATCCACGCTTCAGTGGAGTTGAGCTGCAGACGCCTCCCACAAGATCCCAGGGTTCTGCGGGCCTACCACGGACGCGAAACTCAAACTACGCAGAGCAGAAACCCTTCAGGCTTCCAGTCATCTGAGCGTTCAGTACGCCAGTACCCGAAGGACGATGAGCCGTTGTTCACGTTCTCAACGATCGCACGCGACATCACTCGGCGCATGCACGCGCCACTGGGCAGGGGTAGTATGCACACACCGACGACTCGTAACGCAACAGATCGAATGAAACCTTGAGCTGCACACCGGTAGGTTCGACGTTCAGTAGTCTGGAAATATTGCTGGAGGAGTCCCTGGACTCCCGCCCGCCGGAGTGGGTCCAAGGCACGTCACACATCCCAATACATCGGGTGCGTGGCAAAATCGTATTTGTTCCCACTCGACAGGAGGCTTCCCAGGATGGCACACTGGTCGGTGGCGGGTAGCACAGGAGTCGCAGAACATCGCTCGTCCGCCTGGTGTAGTGGAAACCTATCAGCGCATCTTTATACACGTTCATGAGATGATAATGTGGAACCACGCCTCGCTCCGAGTTCGTAGAACATACCAGCCACGCTTCCACCACATCTTCCGCCGGCTAGACACTGTCCTCCTCCTCCTCCGGAACAGCGTGGTACTCGCCCACAGCACCGGGCCCATGTGACGTGCCCTCGTCATCATCCTCTTCGATCTCGAGGTACCCGTTCTCGTGCTCGCTGTCGTTTGCGCCCTCGACGTCCAGGGGCGCACCGAGGTTGTCAAATGCAGATGGGGAGAAGCGGAGCTCCGTCATCCGCGAGGACTCCGATGCTGAACCCACTGCGACTGACGGGAATGTAAGCGAGGAACCGATCGGTGCTGTGCGCAAGTTGATTATGAAGCGCGACATGAAGATGGACTGGAGGCTGTTGTATGTCGGAGCCGAGTAAGCGAGGAGTAATTTAAATTTCGGGACAACTGACGTGATGGCAACCAAGGAGAGCGAAACAGCTTTCTGCAAGATGAGATGAGCATGCATGTTGGTCTATTACACTCGTGTTGCGCACCTTCAGTTGGATGTAGACAATAATCGTGTTGAGGATGATGCCTGTTCTGGGTACAATCGTAATTAGCCGAGGGGACTGGTCGAGAGTAATCGACCACGCCGCTCACAAGAAGTAAGTTGTCCCTGAAGGCACATACGTCAGCGGAGCACACTAATACCGAAGACAGGAGTGCGTACCATCTCGAAGTAGATAATACCCTAACGAAGTCCGCATGTTCACCTTCCTGGCGGCGAGCACGAGTCCCAGAGTCCGGTACCACGTAATGCCCACGACGAGGACGTTGGCGATAAAGCTGCTAATCGAGACGGCCACGAGGACTGTAACCAACAGTCAGAACCCGTGGACCGGAAACATCTGGACCCCGCTCATCAACGCAGGTAGTCTGACCTCTGGAAACCAAGCCTGTGAGTCACGATGACTATGATAGGACCGAAACTACGGACCTCTTCCATACTGGCTTGTCTAGTCTGTCCTCCTCATACGAAGCTTCCGCGCAGCCGCCATATGGTAGACCACTAGGGCGGATGGCGACGTATTGACTCTGCGTAAGTAAGACCTGTGGGCAAATGGCAGCCTTCAATTTTTGACAGAGGAGAGGAAAAGACGACTAGGCGCACAATGTTTGGAGGTATTTCAACGCTTCCCAGCAAGATTAGCATGATAGTCCAATACCACCTATGGTTGTTGATAGCGTGTATCCGCAGCGCCATGAAGACTGTGGACATATGATCAGTACATATTGAAGGCCGGATACCAAATCACAACGAACCCATAGTTACAGCCATGATGGCCATTGGGGTTATAACTTGTAGGATGGCCGGGAAACGACATCTTGATTGTTATTTAGTATTGCGTATGCTGGCGGTGAGTAGATGCAGCGTTTGCTTACATCTGGGAACACAACTTATGTCAGTTGCCTGCCCCACGATCCCGGTCGACGCCACTCACCGAATCTGTCTGCCATGGGACGAAACCCCATAAGAACACCGCCAATGCAAAGAGCAAAAGCAGGTAGCGATTGAGCAGGAATAGAATAGTCGGAATAGACCAAGGTCTGTCCCATATTGCGCGGCGTTCGCTCGCCAAGGTGAGCAGATGCTCATAGATGATGAGCGCTAGGGGGCGGCGAAGTTCGGTCAGCGTGTAGTCTGTGGTGCAACGAGGACCAACATTGACAACACACCAATGCAACCCAACTCCACATAATATCCTTGGGGCATGCTATCGACAGTATGTGAACGCTCTAGTATGACGGGGGGAAAAGCACTCACAAGGCTGCGTCAAGCATCTCCCCGACCGCAACAGGGGAGATGAAGTGAACGTCGGACATGGCAAGAGCGAAGAGGTCCCTGCGACTACCCTACGCGATGCCTATCCTTGAGGCCTTGAGAAAGGGACTTCCGAAAGTCATGTCACTGCTGACACCTTATGAGCAGGGGAGTGAATGCAAATAGGCTCTCCATGCTGTGCTTCAACTCAAACAGCCTGGCGACATCCTCTCGGCATAGCATGGAGCCCGAGAGGCACAACGCAGCCGAACGCGCCGGTGCAATGCATATGGCCGGATTTTTGCAGATCCGTGGCCATATTGAGTGGAGGAAAGCATCACTTGTCAAGATAGAAGCAGTGGTGAACACATACTGTGCAGACTAGTGATACACGCTGTCGGTTGATATGATCCATCAGGCCGCCCATGGCCAAGGCTCCATCATGCCTTCAGTCCAGACGTCAAGAGAGCGGACCTTTATCTCTGCACAGCCCAGGCTTACGCCTCCCCGTCCCTCTTTTTCCTGAGCTCCTCCAACAGGCCCTTCACTCCCTCCAGATCCCCGATAGCGGCCTTGCCATTATGCCAGTCCACGACGATGGGCCACTTGAGTGCGTTGGGATTCTGCGACGCGAGCTTGACCACACCTTCCGCACTCGTCGGACGAGTGTCAACCGTGGGGTGTGCGGAGAGCAAGACATCTGGGGAAGGCGTGTGGGATGAACCACTAGGACCAGTCGGTGACTTTGATGGCAGGTACGACAGAATAGTCCGGAGCTGGTCAGCGGTCGGCGGTGTGTTCTCGATGACCTCAAGGTCGAACTTCAGAGGCGGCGCTGACGGCTTTGAGGGTGGGTACGGTCCTGAGACAGCAGAGCGCAGCAGGTTCAGTGCGTTCTTTGAAGCCGGCGAGGAAGGATTGTGGCTAGAGGAGGTTTATTTGAGCCCACAGCCGGCCAAAGTATAGGTTCTAAACATACAAGATGGAGATTTCGGGCTAGGAGACATTACAACATCGTCCTTGGTAGTAATCAGACGCAGCACTCACTATAGACCGTGTAAATGCCTTGAACATGCTGAGCATATAAGTTTGGGAAGTAACGGTAAAAGTCAGGAGATGGCGGTCGGAGGAAGAGGTCGTGCGCAGTTAGCGCCGATGACCTCATGCATACTTGGCTTACCCGAACATACCGAACGTACTTATGGCGACTATATCCAAGCTAATGATACCGAAGAACTATTGAAAGACATGAGAAAACACTTCATAGGCCATCGTCGCCCTCTCCGTCGCCATCTCCTCCCATGTCCAGCTTCCTCTTCCTCCCTGGCATCTCCGCGCCCCCACCGTAGCTGACACCCGCCTTCGCCCGAAGCTTGTCGACATCCACGTCGCCCTCCTCTGCCCACTCGAGTACCAGATGTCGACCGAGGAAGTGAGTGTGCTTGAGCGTAGCATACGCACGCTCGGCTTCGTGTCGCGTCGTGAACTCGAGGAACGCGAATCCACGAGTGCGATGGTCGAACTTGCGAGGCAAGCGGACAGACTTGAGCTGCGCGTGTGCACTGCGGAGACTGTCAGCATAAATCTATTAACAATAAGGGCAGGGATAAGGACGCACCCAAAGAGCTCGCGGATGTCCTTCTTCGTCGCCTCGAACGGCACATTCTTGACGATCATTTTCGTCGTGCGCGCCTTGACCTTCTCCTTGTCCTCCGCACCCTCTCCCTCCTCCGCGCCACGTCCAGCCCACTTCACAACAAGCTTGTGCCCATCCAGCACAAGCCCATCCAAGCTCTTCAAGCCGCGACGTGCTCCCTCTGGCGTGCGGAACCCAACGAAGCCGTAGCCCATGCTGAGGCGTGCACCCGGGCGCGCAGGATCGGGCTTGGTTTGAATGCGCGCGAACGCGAAGTCGGGCAAGTGCCGCACGACTTGGGTGAGCTTTTCGAGGGTGGTGCTGAAGGAGAGGTTCTTGACGAAGAGCGTCGTCCCGGCGCTGAGCGGCGCTTCGTCCGCACCACCTGCAGCGCTGTCGGGGACGACGATGGGCGCAACAGCCGTCGCGATGACTGGCTCCGGGGCCGCGGCCGGAGCGTCAGCGATGGGCTCGTCGGTGATGAACATGCCCTCGGGACCTTTCTCGAGATAGATGATAGAGTTTCCTAACCGGCGGTATGCGACGGCACGGAAAGCCTTGCGACCCTCGTCGGGATTGACGAACTCGACCACGGCGAGGGTACCTGCGGGAGGGACGAGCACCCGACGGAGCTCGCCATGGGGCTCGAACAAGGCGCGTACATCGGCAGCGGAGGTGCCGTAGGGAATGTTCTTGACAAGGACGATGCGGTCAGAGCGCGGTGGTCTGCGGGGTCCGGACGTGTCGAGGGCGGAGAGATCAACGCCGTGCTGCTCAAGGAATGTCTTCGTCTCTTGTATGACATGTGTCTCCGCGAGGGCGAGTTTCACAGCAGCGTTGTCGGACTCGGGGTTCAAAATGTCCGCCTTGGAGACGTTCATACGATCCGCAATCGATGACACAACCGCGTCGCTCTGTACAAGAAGGCTTCTCAGGACCGAAACCAGATATATTCACTGCGACTAGACGTACATTCATGTACAACATAGCCCAATTAAACTCTTTTCCCGCCCCCGCCTTCCGCTTCGCCTCCCTGTCCTGCTTCAGCGTCCGCTTCTTCCCCTCATTATCCGCCTCCTCGACCTTACCCTTCCGATCGACAGCAGGAAGGATGTGTAGCAATCGTCCCTGGAACGACGTCTTGTCTAGAGCATCGTACGCGGCCACTGCTGCCTCAGGTCTGACGAACGAAACATAAGCCAGACCTTTTGACTGCTTCGTGTTGGGGTCGAGCACGAGATGGACCTGAGGATGTGAAGTTAGCAAAGAGCAGATGACAACGAGAGGAGATGGGAGGGGGCGAAAAGATCAGAATATATTTCTACTATCGGTTTCCCTGAGGATCAGCACCCCCGCGAACGAGTCTGATGTCCCTATTTAAGTTTTTCATCACGAAGACGACGCCCCCCTCCCATACGGCCTGCACAACGACAACTTCGAACACCAACTCACCTGAGAAACATCGCCATGAGCTTCGAAAAGCTCCCTTAACTCGTCTTCGGTACACGAGAAGGGAAGGTTGCGGAGGAAAAGTCGGGATGTTTGCGATATAGTCGCCCTAGTCGGATCTGGCGTGGACTCCTGGACATCAGAAGACAGCGGTCAGAACATGGCGTATAGGAAAAAGATCGCACATACGTCAACTTCCTCATCGCCGTCGGCCTCCATCGTTTCGTCATCCGACTGTTCGAATGCCTTCTCGGCGGCGACAACAGCCGACTGTGTCGTGTGTCGTCGCAGCCAATCAAGATCGGTGACAGCGTCTGGGTCTGGCGAGGCAGCAGAAGCATCTTCACCCGTGAGGGCGACCTTGTCCTTGCCCTTCCTCGACTTGGAACTCCTCGACGAGACGTCGACTAGGTTGGAACCAGATGCCACCGCAGCCGGGTCGTCGTCCTTCCATGACGGACCCTTCTTCGAACGAGGCTGCATTACTTGCATGAACTGCTCTGCCAGCTCATGGTGTACTCCCTTCTTGCCTTCGACAGACAGATTCGTCTTCGTCGCCTTACTGTGAGCTGCGGGCGTCGCTTCTGTCTCGTCATGAGCCGGACCTAGCCTGGGACGCTTATTGGGACGCGGCGCAGGGGCATCCTTCGCACCCTGAAGCAAACCCACTTTGTCAGTAGCGATACACACACGCATGATCACCAGAACTTACATCAATGACGTCCACGGTGATCCTCGACGAGTCGACAAACGATCTGTTGAACCATTTCTTCGCACGTTCGGCCTCCTGAGGGGACTTGTAGCCGACGAAGCCGAACCGCCTTGACGTACCATCAGGCTTCAACATTAGCTTCACATCGGTGAGCGTGCCTCCTGGGCCATCCGGAGACTCGAAGTGCTTGCGCAACCGCTCCTGCGTGAGGTATGCAGGTAGGTTCTTCACAATCAGACGCGACATAAAAACTGGACGCCAGCGGGGAGAGGTGTATTCGGAGGGAGGAGTTGTGGAGGATGAGATTGGGCAAGCCGCAGAAAAAATTGGCGAGATATACCTGCCTTCAGGCGCCTATCAGCGGAGCCGGAGCGGTGAGTGGTCGGAATTTGAACACGAGCTGGCGTCTATCTGTTGGACTTCGCGCGTGCAGACATCGCGCAAGGCTGAATCTGCTTGTCTTCGCGCGTGTTGCGCCCCTCCATCTTTGCTTGTTCTAGTCTGCGCAACCTGCCTGTCAGCGCGAGATGTCTGAAGTATCAACAGAGAACCAGGAACGTAACCCAAGAGGCATCCCGAAGGCTCCTTTCATCGTCCGTCTCGAAGCAATCCACTCGTAGATCTCGAAGTTGACCCGACGTCCTCCAGGCCGATGTCGCAGACTTCCTGGGCCCTGACCCAAGTCCTGAAAATGCGTTGAAGGAGTTTCAAGCTGCGCTAGCGTATGTCGTGTCCATTCGTGCGATACTACATATACCTGACTTGATGCACCAACCTCGGTCTTCCATAGGAAGTATCGCTACATGGACCATAATCTGGCACAACGTCGGAGAGGGCTGGAGGAGAAGATTCCGGATATAAAGAAGACATTAGCTATGGTGGAGTTTCTGCAGGAACGACGAGTGAGTGGTGTCTCCCTTGTCTCGTCCGGAACTCGCACCCTTATATTCTCGGGCCATAGGAAGAGAAATCTGCCGTCAAGGGCGAAGAGGACCTTGAAGATGATGTTTTGGATGACGACACCAACGCGAGCAAACCACTCACGACTACATTTGAGCTGAACGATACTCTGTATGCCGAAGCGGAGCTGGAGGATACCGACACGGTCTACCTATGGCTAGGCGTATGTTCTCATTTCACCTACCACCGCTCATATACTGACGCGTACCGCCCCCAGGCTAACGTCATGCTGGCTTATAAGCTGCCTGCAGCAGTCTCATTACTGAGATCGAAGCTCGAGGCTGCACAAAACAGCCTTGCCAGTGTGATCGAAGACCTCGAGTTCCTCCGTGAGCAGATCACCGTCATGGAAGTCAACACCGCTAGGGTATACAACTGGGATGTCAAGCGGCGGAGAGAGCTGCGGGAAAGAGAGGCGCAAGAGGGCAAGAGCGAGACGAAGGTCGGCTAGCTGGTGGAAGGACATCGATGAGGATCACAGCATGTAGCACCTTACTGTATCATAAGTCACCCTTGCACGGTGGTGATATTCATCACTGATATCCACACGCCGCCGGACACAGACCTGCTCAGACTTAACTTCGACTTGACTTTCCGATTCCACCTGAATCGGCTAGCCTGTTGGCGTTGGGAAAGAGCAGATCACCTGACATTTGGTACACCGATCGTTTACACGTGACGGTTGGC
>ML211806.1:0-11641 GCA_004369055.1 Polyporus arcularius HHB13444
GACGATGACGACTGAGACACGGGGAACGGCGCGGTGAACGAGAACGTCGACGTGAAGGGCTGTGCGGACGTCGAGGGGACACTAGAGCTCATTGCTGTCGAGCTCATCGTGGGTTGGTTGAGGGTCGCAGCGGTCGAAAGTGATGGCGGTTATGAGAGCGTTACGGGGTTATGAGTGGCCTCCACAGTTCGTTATGATGTCCAGAGGTAGGAAATGAAAAGGAGCTCGAAACGTTGGGGATTCCTGTGATATGTGGAACGCTGATGGACATGCGCTTGCCGCGAGGTGGCCGTCGCGGACAAAGCCCCGCTCGCTTGCTGCGCTGTGCCGCTCGGGGAGCTCAGCCACACACCTGGCCACACCTCCCCGCATCCTGCAAGCGATTTCTTGCCACAAGAACAAGCTACATTAAGGGTCTGTACACGAGATGACGACGCTGTCTACGAGAACGCCGGGTGCAATGCGTTCATCGACCTTGGCTGTTTGCCTCTGTTTGCGCCCTCCTCTCGCTGCTCTCGCCGATCTCGCTTCATGTCCAGCACTCGCTGCTCTGCCCGGATTCGCGCTCCCCGCCGCAACTGCAGAAGCCGTCCGTCGATCGAGGGACGGTGCACGGTACTACGCTCTCGCAATGTAGTAAGCACAGAGGATCGCTTCTCGTCAATATACCACGTACCTCGCCATGTTCTTCCCCTGGCAAACGTCTGCGCAACGCCTTCGGTACGTTCCTTTCACAACCGCGTGCATGTCTCCCGCCGACTCCCTACGCGAGGTATGTCCCACAGTATCACACCCCTGCAGCGGTTCTAGCAATGCTGACCAGACCTCGAGTAGATGCACGCTCTCTGCCTGCGGAGAACCCTCGCGCGTCTCCCTTGCAACCTCGAACCACCCGACACTCCTCCCTCGGCCTCGCGAAAGGCTCGCGAACATCCCTGCTCGACGTGAGTCGACCCGCCGTCCACGCGCTGACTGCGCCACTCGACGAGGAAATCAATATCTCCGCCGACCGACGGCCAGATTCCCCCGCCCCGGCCGTATATCCGCTCGGATACATGCGCAATCGCACTCATACGATAGCAGCATGCTACGCGAACCTGGCAAGGTACGTTTCGCGCCAAACGGACGACCCTGCGTCCGTCTACGCCAGGATCGCTGCCGCATCGCACACAAATATCAACCTCACTGACCTCACAGAGCTCCAGGCGTGTCCGAACACAGAGTTCTGACACGTCTGCACCTCCCCGGGCCTACACGCACCGGCTCGCGCCGATCGGACGAGGTCGAAAACCGCCTCCCAGACGCGATTTCATTGCTCGTCGGGGCCCCCGACCGAGCCTTCGCCCTCTCGCCTTCGCCACGGCGGCCACACAGCCGACTCTTACACGCTCGGTGGAGTCTCACGAGTGTCGTACGACGTCATGCGCACGCAGGAATGGCATGCCCATGCCGTTCGCTGTGCCCGACTTCGCGCTCACCGCACCACAAAGTGCGGCATATCTCCCGCAACTCACCGCCGACCGCGGTCAAACCGACTCGCCTCGACCGCACTGCACCCCAGCAGTCCCCACACCAGTCCGTCAGTCGCCACCGCGAGGTCTGAAAATCGGTCCAAAGACCCGATTTCATTGCACCTCCGTCGGCCGCCCACTTCGACCTGCCTTCCCGAACCGGCATCGCGTCCCGCCGCGGCGCAACAAGCTGCGCTGCAATACGACGGTCCTAGAGCTCATGTACGACGCCCTCTCGCGTCGTCCGGACACGTTCGAGACCGGCCCTCCTCGCCCATGCCCGGGCGGCACCCGACAACAAGATCGGCCATATCTCCCCCAGCTGTGCACGGATCGAGTGCAAACCACAACACAGGCGACGCACTGAACACTCCGCACCGACGGCTACATGCCGGAGTCGCTCTGCGGAGGTCTCAAAATCGCTCCGAAGACGCAATTTCATTGCATCTTCGCCCGCCGCCCGCTGCTCCCGGCTCTCTCGCCCGTGCACCGTGCCTGGCCGCCGCGCAGCAACTTGCACCTCGTCAAAACGAACCTCAAGAGCCCATCGAAGCCCGTTGCGCGCCATGAAGACGCGTTTCAAATCCGGAGTCGACACGCCTCCTGCCCGTGTGCCCGGCTGCACGCGGACACCCAACCAGGCATATCTCCACCACCCCGCGGCCGATCGGAGTCGAACCGAGTGCACTCGGACGCACTGAACAATGCGCATCGACTGCCACACACGGCGCGTCGCTCCTCGCCCGTCGCAAAACCGCCTTCGAGGAGCGATTTCATTGCGCTCGTCCGCACGCCCGCCTTCCGCCCGCTCTCTCGCCCGTGCATCGCGTCCGGCCGGCTCGCAACGACTTGCGCTGCTGTACGACGACCCTCAAGGCACTGTCCGAACCGGTTCCGCGTCACCAAGACGCGTATGAAAATCTGACCTCGCCCGCCTCCCGGGCAGTATGCCCGGCCATACCCGACAGTCGGCCGACCATAGCTCGACGATCTCGCGGCCGACCGACGTCAACTCAAGTGCACTCGGGTGCCATAATGCATGCGCATCGACGGCCCGCATCCACGGGGTGCCCTCGTCAAGTCTCCAGACCGCTCTCGAGGATCGACTCTCGAGGACCGACTGCACGGCCGGCTCCCACACCCTCTCCTGGACCAGCCGCGCTCTCACCCGGGCCGCGGACACGCTCAATACATCCAAGCGGTCCTCAAGACCGTGCTCGAGACCCATCTGCGTCGCACGGACGCGTTCTGGAAACCTCCTCGGGCGACGGGCAAGCCCGAGAGCCTCAAATGCGGGCGAAGCGGCCCAGCACTCCACGCACAAGTCAACGCCGCCGTCAAGCGAGAGCAGCGAAGACTCTCAGGCAGTCTGCACTGCTCTCGCCCGCCGCACCGTCAGGGACCGCATCGAGAGTCGCCAATTCACGCATGGCGAAGTGCGCGCAACTCTGCCAGGACGCTGCGGCACACCCGCCAGTCCGTCCCCAAACCCGGACCGGCCGAAATCGAACTCGCCGCACACAGGACAAAGCTGCGGCGTCATGGGAAACCGGCGGGAGGGAATCAGGAATCACAGCGCGAGCGCGAGCGCGGGCACGACGGAGTCTCGGGTTATACGCCCGACGCCGTCGTGCTCGCGCGTCGCGGCCGCGCTGCGTAGTAGACAACGCGTGCGCGGCGTGCTGTCTGTCAATATATCTCTTACGCCTCTCACAACTCCGTCTGCTGCACTACAAGTGCGGTCAGTATGCCTGTAGCGAGAACGGCGGCGGGATGTCAGTGTGGGTAGTCTTGACGACGTCTGCTGGCCGCTAGGGACGCGTCCGACTCCGAAGAGCGCAGACGACGTCCTAGCGGCCTCTGGGGCACTGCGTCGAGAGCATGAAATAGTCAGTTCCTGTAACACAACCTGTCGAGAACGATAGCACTCACGGTTATATGATTCGTCGAATGAATCACGTCTTGCTTGAGGCCTACAGAGTGAGCTCGTCAGTACTGTCGTGCTTCGGAGCAACAGAGGCACGCACATGTCCCGAAAGGTTGCGCGGGCTTGCCAGGTGAGGTGGGCAGAGCGATCTGTATACACGTCACGTCAGCATATGTTGCGCCTGATACCTGCGAACCCGGACGACGTACCATTGCGACTGAAGGGTCGAAGACGGCACGCTGGTGGCTGCACGGAGGTCAGCGACAGAACCGGTGTCTTGTAGTCGTGCTGCACGGGCACGCACAGAGACGCGATGGGAGTGCATCAGCGAAGAACGGCGTGACGAAACGCACACACCTATTTGAGCGCGTGAGGTCGTCCTCTCGGAGTCGAGTCGGGCAGGCCGCTGTCACGACGCGGTGTGAGCATCGAACTATGAGCTGCACGAGCTCGAGGCTCACCATGACCGCGTCAAGGACCGCTCGTTGGTGCTCAGAGGCTCGTGCTATGTCGATGTGCGCATGGGACTTGCTACTGATAGTACCTACTAGAAGCCGTCAGCACACGGTAGTTCAATGAAGAGCGATGCATACTTACCTCATACTTGCATGGTAGCAAGTGCGGCGGAATCCTGTTTGTGGGAGCGTGCAGATTAAGTAACAGAGACGACGAAATATGAGAAGCGTCAAAAGGTGGAGTAGCATAGAGGTGACGTGACTGAAAGACATGCAGTGGGGATGGGATAGTATACGAAGGCTAGGGCTATGGCGACGACGAACAAGCAACTGGGAGGACGAAGGGAGCGTAACATAGAGACAATAGTAAAAGAGTAATAATACAATGCTACGGAGGAACGTCATGAGAGCGGGGAAACGTGGCAACAGGCGGGACAGGCAGCATGGGCGGTGACAAAGGGCGGGAGGGATGGGCGAAGTCGAGCGCGAGGACGGAGGGTACTTATAGAACGCAGGATGCACGCCCAAAATAATTCAGCGTTCTCACTATCCGGGGTCCGAGTGCCAGCAGAGACTTGAGGACGTAACATGCCTGCTCTTCGTCCAACCAGCGGGCGACACGGAGTCTTCAGGGCATGGAAGAGCAGGACCACGGAGTCCAGACGGAGGGAAAAGATTGAGACCAGTCGAGGCGAGAGAAGCTCGTGCATCTAGTGCGACTTACGGCACATAGACGCCAGAGAGCTGATGGGGATATTCTGGCTCGAATGATGGTCGTAGCGGCGGCTGACGGAGGGAGGAGGCCAGGGTGATCGAATAGGAGCATTCTGCGCATTTTCCTGCGTTTTTGCCAGTTTCGGGTGCCTTCCTGTATTGTGACTGAGTAGTAGGCTCCATAGGTGCAAGCTCATAGAGCCTGGAGCTCACCGACTTAGTGGGATCTGTCGTGCAGGTGTTGCAGTTGCGCCGGGAATCCAAGCTGGAGAGCCGGCGTAGCTGTACCCCGAGTTCTCCAAGATCTAGCATGTACCAGTCAGAATAGCGCGCGCGCGGCACAACAATACATATCACTTACCTTAAGAGGGCTGTCCCAGTGCGACCCTCTCATCCGTACTGCAAGCATTAGAGGGAGAGAGAGCCGCCGAGCGTTGTGCGGCGTCGAAGCCCAAGAGCGCTTAGATTTCCTTTTGCGTCCACGGTCCGAGGCGGCGGCGCCACGGGCTCGTCTTCATGCTTCGTCCACAGTACAGCTCAATCTCTGACCGTCTCACTCGTGTTCTGCTCTCACTATCCACATGGCTTTCTTCTGTACCTGCTGCGCTCTAGGCGTCTCTATGGGATCACTTCATGCTTCATCTCCCCGCTGTTCAATCCCACTTCAAGTTCCTCTCGCGATCTCAAGCTCGAGTGCGGCGACCTCAAGCTCTCCCCTCCCTCGTCTGGAAGCGGCGACATATTACAAGGTAAGTGACACATTTCTGCATGCATTTTAGGCTCTATGTACACAGGACGAACAGTACGCAGACCTGGGTGGCCTGAGGGGCATCTCCTCGTCGCCGTCCAACCAAGCTCGGCCTCCGATCAACGGTCGAGTCACTCCAGCAGATGCCAGAGGCAGACGCTGGTTTGCGAGCCGGAGGCGCGTGAATTACGGCGGCGGAGTAAAGACGGGATCCGTTGCTGACACGGCTTCCTGCGCGACGCGCTCCGCGGTCGTGCTCTGGACGTGTCCACGGTCAACGCCCGCGGCACTCCGTGCTCCCCGTACCTCTCAACCAACTCTCAACGGCTCCCTCTTATGCTCTGCTAGCAGGGAGTCTCGCTAGCAGGCTTTGTTGATGTAGCTTGTACTCTTTCGCAATCCATGTATGTATGCAGCCAGAGATACAGGCAGAAGCGACAACCAAATTCGCAAATGATTGCTCAGGGTCTGCACAATTTCTTCCGGGCGATATGAACCGCAAATTTGAGCCGGGGCGGCCTTATGGTGATAACAGAGAAGGCCGCTCCGCTTAGTGTCTGAGAAGTCCATCCTACGTAAATTCCTGCGGCCGCCATATAATCAAAGTGTCGACCTATGTAGTACTACTCCCCACCAGTGATCTGCTGTCTTCAAGTCTGAATTGACTCTAGTATTGCATATATTAGAGTATGCCATGTCAGTAGCTGTATGTCCTGCACTAATCTGCTGCCCTGGAAATGCTCATGGGGCATCTAAAATATTCGAAGCATGCCAGCGGGTATCCAGGCAGAGAGCCTGATGCCGTCATGACGTCCATGCTTCGTGCTTCTTTGCAGGGCCCTGTTTCATACTGATCGGACGGCTTTTATTGCCGAAGCCCGAGGACCCTGGATGTCTGTTCCTGGGACACTCTCAGGTGGCTTTGTCGCTCCCAATGCAACCATGCACCTCTGAGGCTGGTGGTATACAAGACATTCAGCTCTGCAAACCAGGAGGATGGACATCATAATATGCAAGAGAAAGTGTAGAGACTGTGATTTGACTGACTAACACGCTGCCATACAACGGCGCCCAAGAATCAGCCTCAGAGAGGTTAGTAGCATCCCAAATACGGAAGCGGCCTCTGCGCAGATGCGATCTAGGATCGCATGGCAAATTCGGAAGTCGGAACGCTATCACCGCGTCCCTCGCCGTGCCACAATACACTCAGAAGTCTGTAGCTTGATAAACAGTATACTTATTGCATTGGACATGTTTCTCTACTGTACACTCGCGTCCGCAGCCAGACTAACATGCAGAGCGACAGCGACGACCTAGGGAAGCTGTCGCGAGATGAAGCCCTCGATAGACTTCGGAACAACATCGTGAATGGTCTGGGTGGGTCCACCGGTACAATACGAATTCTTGTTGCTCATCTCCTCGCTCGCGTCACGATAGCGGAGGCGACGGGAAAGGCAGACATCGCCATGCATTGGGAGGAGTATGGCTACGTCGACTGTATGGTCTGCGGCGAGGGGAAGATGCTCGAGGGGTGGCCGGGGCACATTCCATTCGGCGAGCTGTGCCGGATTCGAGGCGGCGCGGCACCGTTCAGAGAGCTGCTCGCGCTGTGGAGTGCAGGGATCCTGCGATGGCGCGACGCCACAGCAGAGGACCTGCGCAAGGCAGAGCTCGACCACAGGAGCGTTCTGCCAAGCACGCCCGTTCCTCCGCGACCACGGGGCAGGTCTGCTCCTCACACCGACGCGCAGTGGATCGTGGGCACGCTCACGATGCACGTCGCTACTCCCGCCGCCATACGCTGCAAGTCGCCGCCGCCCGACGCTCGCACGGACGATGAGTCAGTCCGACCGAAGAAGCGTCGCCGCCAGAAGAAGCCGGCAGACGATAATGCGGTACCTGGACCTTCTGCGAAGCGCCACCGCCGTGACAGGCCTCCCACGGACACCCCGTCCACGCTGCGATTCCGGCTCGGGCAACGGTCGAACAACAACACCGCCCCAGTCCGTCGATTCTGCAACGTGAAGAACGGGGTGAAGACGCCCCAGTGGATCCTTGAAGATGACTCTGCACCCGGGGGATACATTGTCCTCCCGAACGAGCTGGGGCTTGCGTTGGAGGAGGGCAGAGCAGTCTTGGAATGACGTACTGTGTCCTGTATTCATGCATAGGATACCTCAACATATTCTTGCATTTGAGCCGGTCAGCGAGGATAGAGTCAGCCGAGGACGGCGGCCCGACAGGGCACCTTCCGGTGCACACCGGACGGCCGTCCGTAGCTGATTCTTCCCACTGTCTGCACGGGTAGTCCGGGCAGTGCGGGCGGTCGGAAGCTGGCGACCGTTTCGGGTTAGCGAACTTCAAACGGGCACGGGTTGTTGTCGTACAAACAAGGACAATGTGGGTGATTTCCTCACGCCCGAGGTCCCTTTCCCTCCATGCTCACCCACGCTCTCGACCTCTCGCTACGCAACAGCTCCTCAACGCTATGCTTCAGCCTCGAACGTACGCTAGGTGAGTACTTACCCTAAATTGTCGAGCCGGGGTGTGAAGGATGTAGTCGCACCTGGAGGCGTGTTGTCGTTGGCGACGCCGCCAGCACAGACGTGGAGTAACGCGGCGCGGGAGCATTTTTGCCGGGCGAAGACGCGTCCGAGTCAGCCTCCTGCCCCTCGACGCGTCGTAGACGTGCCAGTGCCTTGGCCAGTACGTGTCGTGCAGTAGGCACGCATGCGAACAGGTCGTCGACGACGTGCAGCGCGAGATTGCTAGGTTCGCGTCAGACAGAGTCAGAGTTGTCGCGTAGCGCGTCCAGTACATTCTCACCTGTGTCCTGGCATGCCATGTATGTTCGACGCGTTCGATCGCGTCTTCTGCTTCTCGCGTCGCCGGCCGCTGCTTGCACGGCCGCCCGGGGTCGAGTTCAGCTTGTTTTCTGTGTATATTGCGTTCTTGCTGACACGTATCCCTCACCAGCTCAGGGAAGAGGCATGTGGGCTCGAGACGTGGCTGCGAGCGTCGTCGCTGGTGGCGGTTCCTGGTGAGTGCCAGCGTCTGAGTTTCCATCTTCGGGATGATGACACCACGCGTCGCAGCGCCCGCATCGCGCTTCGGCCTTCAAGTTCGACGGACCTAGTTCAGCTCGCAGACGGCAGCAAGTACGGCCCCAGCGAGCACGATGCAGACAAGAGTTCCAGAGCCAGCCAGCACACAGAGAGGTACGCAGAGCAGCGAGCAGTCTAGTCGGGTTTGACTCACCTTCGTGATTGATTCGCAGTTCCGTAGATCGACGCAAGACGGAAGCCAAGACCTAGTACAGGAGACAGAGCATAGGTGCGCACTCGTCGCACAGCGCAGTATCCAGCGTCCGGACTCACCTGCTTGAATATAGATCGGCATTCTGAAGCGGGCAGAAGCGTCGCGCGACGAAGAGGAGAGCAATGTCGAGCCGCAGGGTCTGAGAAGGTACGTACGGCATGCTCGGCAAGCGGCGCGTGTGACTGACCTTTTGATTGATGTGGCTACCAGGTTCTGTTTCCCAGGCGGCGAAGAGCAGGAGTTCGAGGTACGTTGAGGTGCGGCGGTCGCGGTCGCAGAAGATCGTGCTTCTCACTCACCTTGTTTCTGGTTGCGCGTCGCGAAGTCGTCGTCGGCCACTGCTGGGTGCACGCGGGCGCCGAGCTTCGCTCCGGCGGCGGCAGGGAGGGAGAGGCGAAGGATGGAGGTGGTGGTCGAGGAGAAGAGAGTTCGAGGGATCGAGGAGTATTTAACCGGCACTCGCTGGTCTGGAGACTTGATGCAGGACGTCATGACGTCAGGCGTCCGAGACACACGTCGTGCGCGCGAGAAAGCTATTATTGTGAGTACTTCTAGCCGAACCTCTTGTACATGTCCCTACGCTGACAGTGCGGGCCTTGTGAGCAGCGTCGAACTCATGTCCCTGGCCGCCCACGATGTCCCCGAGCTCTGGCAGCCTCCGCTGACTCGTCTACGGCGGCGGCTGAAGGTGTCGCGACGGACCGACCCGCGGAGGAGCCTTGGGACGACGATCTGGCGGAAATGGCGAGGATGCGGTTGTTGAAGACGCGCTCAAGGTTCGCGCACAGCGGTGAGCAGCTCCGAGACAATGGCGCGGCGACGAGCGGTGCGTCTGCGCAGGTCAGGTACTTAGCTGGTGCAGCACATAGCTCGGTGTGGCTAGCAGGAGCACGGGTCGGACGTTTCGCGCCGATCAGGCTGGAAGTGTGTCGTAGGCTCGTGTCCGCGGCGGATAGCGTCTCGGCTCGGGAGCTAACCACCGCGAACCTTCGCGCGGGCGCAGAGTGAGTGCCTGCGCCGCTGCTTGTGGGACGAACCGGGCTGACCGCAATCTAGTTAGCTACGCAGGAAAGCAGCCGGTCTGGAGGAGGAACTCACGGAGTGCCGCGGTGTCGACTCGAGACCGCCGGGTGCGCGAAGGGGCCCAGCTTGTAGTAGACACGAAATATATTTTCTGCGTGCTGTACTCGTACATGCCCGGCCTGAGTGTCCCTGTGTCTCCCGCCAGCCCGCCGAGTCTGCCCCGCGTACTCTGCCCACCCCGTACTCAGCCCACCCCCCTTCGTGCACCCCCACCCCGTACTGTGCCCACCCACCCTCGTGCGCCCCTGCCGCGCGTAGGTGCCCGTAACAAAACGTCTTCTGCTGCAACGAGCATAGTCCCCGCGTCCCCGGCCCGCCACCGTCCGCCCCGTCCCCGTCCGCCCTGCCATCACCGCACGCCTCCTCTTCCGCCGCACGGGGCCTGTCGAACTGCTCGCCAGAGCGTCGTCCGTCGCTGCGCGCATTGGCTGCGCGAGCTCGTCCCGCCTCTTCTTCGTCGTGTTTCGCGGCTTGTACCCCGCAGCCTGGTAGAGGTCGGGGAACGCATTGCGGAAACGGTCACGCAGATCGGTGGATCGCCGGTTCTGCGCCTGAAAGATCGGGTCCTTAACGATCGTCGCCCAGACTGTGCCGTGCTTGTCGTAGCCGGCCTTCAGTGCACGGTCCTCCTCCTCGGTGAACGGCCGCCGCTTCTTGCTCCGCGTCTTCTCGAAGATGGAGCTGCCGTCTGGGAGCGCGGAGCGCACCTTGGTGGAGAGGTGCGTCTTCGCGTTGGGATAGTGCTGCCTGTAGGCATCGGGGTAGTACGTCCGGAACCTGCAGCACAGTCGTCAGCATGAGGGGTTGCAGGGAGATACTGTGACAGAAATGGGAAATGAACCCGTGAAGGTGGCTTTCGACCCGCTGCTTCCCGTGGTAGGGTCGTGCAGATCTTGGTGACATTCTCTGCTACGCGTCACCATGCAGCACTACGAACTGCGGCAGAGGAAGTGCTGATGCGTCCACCGCCCTGCCTCATAGCGCACCCAGGACGTACCGTCGGGTAGTCAGGGGAGTATAATCTATACTCTGACTGTATGTGGGTGAGGCTACCGCGCGCCCTGCGGCCTCAAGAACAGGGTCATGCAGACCTCGGTGACGTTGCCTACTGCACCTCTGCCAAGGAGCACAACAACCAGTGCGCAAAGCACATGGAAGCAGGCGAGTCTCGGGCATGTAACGCATAGGGTCGTAGCGCAGTTCGGTGACCACCCGTACCAGCGTCCTCTAAGTCAGAGGGCAGACATGTAGAGGACAAGGACGCAAAGACAGTGGCCTGAGGAGAGCGTTGGAAGTCCAGCAGTCCACCAGGCGCGAGCACTTCTACTGCCACTGTTCTCATACATCCTCCTCGGATGGCATGGACAAGGATAATCATCACGCACCTGTCCTTTAAGTCCACCGGGGACCGTCCATCGAACCTGAAGTCGGGGTCGTTGAGAATAGACTTCCAGTTCCCGACACCCCACTGTCACCGCGCCGAGCATATGAGCACCCGACCCCTACTACTGCCTCACAAGGCCAGCCACGCACCTTGTTGCATCCCGCAACGAGCATCTGCGTCTCCTCCATCGTCCACTTCTTCCTAGGCTTCTTCTCCGGCCTCTCCGAGAGATGTGCGGGTGGTTGCGCGCCGTCTCCGTCCGCGGCGATCTTGCGCATCTTGCCCTTCTTCACCTCGTCCTCGCCTTCCGCGTCCGCAGAGTGCACGCCGACCCCGGTGTCGTCGCGGAAACTCCACGCGGGGAAGACGCGGGGCGAGGAGGGTAACGCAAGTGAAACGCGGCGCTGCTTCCCCGACTGCGACTGGGACGATGATGACTGAGACACGGGGAACGGCGCGGTGAACGAGAACGTCGACGTGAAGGGCTGTGCGGACGTCGAG
>ML211807.1:0-11632 GCA_004369055.1 Polyporus arcularius HHB13444
TATAATATTTTTTTAATGAATCATCCACATACAGTTTTGGTACCGGCGCGCCGTCTGTGGTGGTGCTGCAAGAGCTACTTACACTGGCCTGAGCCTCAAATCGGCGGCGGGGGCGCCCATTGAGCTGGAAGCGCCCACCACCCGCACGATGAACGAAATGCGGAAGTGCACCTACGCGTCACTTACACACACCTCATTCATTGTCCCCTTCGGGGTGACATACGAAAAAATTGGAACGATACAGAGAAGATTAGCATGGCCCCTGCACAAGGATGACACGCTTTCCCGGAGTGGTAGACCTACGGGTCTCAATATTTATGCTCTTTTTGCCCATGAAATAGCCCACCCGTTGACCTCAAACAACCAACTTGCATGTACTGTATGTTGGTTCTCCCGTTCATATGGACTTTCAAACATCTTTTGTTCTAACGGCAGAACCGCATTGCATTCAGACTGAGATGTCGCACTACGTAGCACTAGTATTACATGCGTTCCTTGAACCAAGCACTTAGTCCTTCATGGGAAGTCCGTTACTCTCCAAATCATATCCGTAATCCTCAGAACTCCTGGTATGGCGGCAACTCAGAGTCACCATCCTGGGGCGGCTTGCCATCCGGGTTGGGGTTGGGGTTGGTCGATCCACCAGCAGCGAGAAGACGCTCCCTGTCCTCCCGCTCCAAACGCTTCTTCTCTTCCTCCGCGCTTTCGAACTTGTGCTGCTCCGCCGAGGTGCTGCCGCCCTCACGAAGAAGGCGCTCCCGCTCCTCGCGCTCAAGTCGCTTCTTCTCTTCCTCGGCGCTCTCCGGGTGAGTGACCGTCCCGCCGGCGTAACCGGGAAGAGATTCAGGGAGAGGCTTGGTAGCCGCGACCGGAACAGGAACAGGAGCAGCAGTGAAGATCGGAGAAGAGTGCTTGATGTCCTTCAGGGAACCGCTGGCGGGTCCAGGACCGTCGGGACCGGCTGACTGCGGCACCCCGGTCTCTGCGACGGTAGGAGTGATGGTCGGAACCTTGATTTCAGGCTCAGCGGGGTTGGGGGCTGCGACGGGTGCAGGGCTCGTCGCGTTCGTCGGAATCGGAATCGGTGCGGGAGCTTGGTTGAGTACGGCAGGGTTCAGAGGCGGCGAAGCGGTCCCCTCCGGGGGAGGAGAGGCCTTGCTTGCCGGCGTCGAACTTACAGCAGTGACGAGGGGGGACACGGCGGGAGCAGTGAAGGAGGATGGAGGAGGACCGTTCGAGCTGTGCGACGGCGCCCGGGGTAGGTGATCGTGCGTGGCGGGCGGTGTGACGGGAAGGGAACTCTGCTCATTGGGGTTGGCAGTATTGATACGAGCAAGCTCGCGCGCGTGGGTCTGCCCGAAACTACGCGTGTCCGACCGGTTGAGATCGGCGGGCGTGGGCTCACGGAGTAAGAGGGTGGTAGACCCAGGCTGCCAGTGGTCAAGAGCCTGCTGCAAGGTTGTCCGAATGGATGCCGTCAACTGGTCGCCGGTGTACGGCTGGACCTTCGAGGACGGAACATCGGGGAGAGCCGGGATAGCAGCTATGCCTGCCTGAGCGACCAAGGAGAGCTTCTCAGCATACTAAAGTAACCGTCAGTATACGTAATGTTAAGAAGGTACGCTCGGAGAACCCACCTCTCTGATCGCATTCCACCTCAAGCGTTCGCTCTCCTTGACTGCCTTCCTCTTCAACAGCTGGACCTCCTTCTCCAGAGGTTCGTCGTCCTCTTCAGCCTTGCGCAACTGACTCTTCAACTCTGCGAGCTTCTGGTCCATGCCGTGGCGTTGTTCGTGCTCGATCCGCGCGATCTGGTTCTCGAAACTGGCGCGGATGTTGCGCCTACCGCTAAGTCCGTTCTCCGCATCGCGTAGCGCCTTGAAGGGGGCGCGAGCCGCGTCAAGCTCCTTCGAGAGTGTCGCAGCGAGTGAACCCTCGATGTAGTGCATCCAAGCCAGACGATCGGTCACTGTGTGGCACGGCCTCTATCAGGGAACCAAGATATGCCGCGAGGTTGCATGACCACTCACCATCCTTGAGATCCTCATGCTCATTTTGCCCCCAGGTGTACAGTTCCTTGCTGTGGGCATGAGTATCGCGCGAAACGCTATCATAGTCGAGCGCGATCCCCTTCTGGGTGGTGATAATCTTCTGAACCGGGGTGGTAGAACTCCTGCGGACCTCTAATTAACATCGTGGATGCAATCGGAAAGGTGGAAGGACTTACGAGTACTGCTGCTGGATGCTCCTGAACTGGTGTGAGAGGTTCTCGAACGCGTGCCCCTTGAGGATGCTTCCGGCTCCTGACGCTGATTGTCCGGGTGCGCCTTCGCCCTGGTTGCTGCTGGGGCGACCGAGAGCAGATTGCGCCTTGTCGGCGAGAGATGAGAATAATCCTTGCATGGTGAGTGGGGATGGTGGGAGGTGCAGAGCTAGGAACGCGCAGCGTCTTGGTATATGTACCCTGGTGGCTTGGGTGTGGCACTGTTGCTACACCCCTACGTCATGGCAAGCGCTACCGCCACAGGCCACTGCGCACAAGTGCGCACAGCTCGCGCAGTCGGCAGTTCGCTCGCCTCCAGTCAATCTCCGCGCGAGCATCGAAGCATGCGGTGTCAAGAACAGCACAGCGCCAAGTAAAAGAAGAGAGGTACGATATCAATACGATATAGGATGTGACAAATGAGGACGATATTACAATCAGCAAAGCACACAGCAGCTACAACATCCTGGCTAATGACTCCGAGCGCGAGGACGAGACTAGACAGATACGATATAGTTCAGACAACAATCTTCTTCGCCTGCTTGCCCTTCTTCTCCGAGTCCTTGTGCGACAGGAACTCAACCTCCGTGGCCAAGGCTCCTGCCAGCCGCTGACCCTCCGGGTAACCCAAGACGTTCGTCTTGAAGTGCCGTCCGATCGACTCGATCCGCTCGCGGAGCTTGTCGTCGTCGGCACCGGCGGCACCCGTCGGCGCGGTCCGCGTCCAGAGGGAGATACGATAGAACTGTGGCCGCGTCGAGACAATCACGCCGGTAATGAGCGACGTAGGCTGCTCGCCGCCCTCTCCGCTCGTCAAGAGCGGGTCAAACGTCTCCCCGATCGCCGCAAGCATCTGTCGTGACCGTTGGTACGTCGCTGACGCATCGTCGAAAGCATACAGCACGTACCGTATAAAGCCACATCTTGTCAACAACAGCCCGGTTCTTATCCCGAGGCAGCTGGATGCTCCACTTGCCGCCGTTTTTGTTGGCCTCGTCCTCCCAAGCGGGGATAATTCCCTCCTGGAACGGAGTCAGATATCGACAACAAACGCTTCCCATACGGAAACCTACTAACCTTGAATAAATAGTAGTTGGCCTTTTGGGGCAGCTGTGACGGAGGCACTATGTTGTTGTACAATCTTCACGCATGCCTTGTCAGCCGAGTGCAGGAGTAGGACGTAAAGTAGCACACGTACCCCCAGAACTCCTCCACGCTATCGAACGTAATCACCTTCTTGATGTCCTCCATCCAGCCCTGGGCGGCGATGCCACCCGGTGTGTGCGGGACAGGCGTTTGCGGGAAGGACGTCATGGGTGTTTGCGGGAGGTTGCGACCTTTGGTCGCGGGCGAATCGAACCACAGCGTCCAGGGAGAGTACAACGGGTGCTGCGAGACGACGCAGGAGTTAACGTCCAGATAAGCCACTCACGGGCGCAGGACAAGCTGCTGAGACAGAACTGCAAGCTCACCTTGACGTTGAAGTTGGTGGGGTCACTGAACACGGTCCGGATGGTGTCCGCCTGCGCCTGCATGTCCACCTCCTGGATCTCTCCGGGCTCGGGAGACTCGTCACCATTCGTCTTCGTCTCGGCCTCCTTCTCGTTCTCAGCGAGAGCGGCGGAAAGCGCAGCTTTCGAGGCCTGGAGAGCAGGACTGGGCAACACAGAAGCCATGTTGTGCGAGTGGAAGCGGTTGTACGAATGTGATTCGCGGGTTCTTTCTACTTCTGTTTGGTGAAAGCACTAGATCGATGGCACGGGCACGAGGGATAGAGGAAGAAGACGCGTCGTGAGTCAGGATGCGCACGTTGAACGAGTCGTCGGCTAAAACGAGCGAGAATACACAGGCCGACACAAGCTGGCGGTGGCTGTCTGCGAAAGAGAATAGGTGAAGAGGTCGATGCGCGAGGGCGTAAGTGATACTTAGTGGATGCTTTGTGAGAGTTTCCGCTTCATCAGTTTCTGCAAAACTGGCCACCGGCCTCGGCATCCGCCGCTTCCAGCCGGGCGCTCCGGGTGCGTTCTCCTTCCCGCCGGCGAAGTTCGTTGACTTATCCACTGTGTCAAGTATCCGATGTTAACCTCCTTTCTTCATGCTGCCTGCCGCGGACGCACAGGCCGCGACGGTGCCCGGGAGGCCGCGGCTTAATGTGCTTTGTTACCAGGACAACAAAGGACGGCCCACACGAGTCCACGCTGTGACGTATGCAGTGTAGCGCAGGTTATCAGCAACTCTACTCTACGTGAGCACGTCTTGTCGGCGTAATCGGCCTGGTTCGTCCATGTGCATCGCTGACACCCATCGAATGTTCTCCAGCCTCTGCCTTGTGCCCTCTACTCGCGTGTATCGCCATGAGGCAGAAAACATGTGCGCGCCCGAACATGTCGTGCGGAACGGCACCGCGACTGCCCTCATCGTCTCTGTCAAGGCATTCCGACACAGCGACATGTGCACGCTACACAGGGATTGAATTGAACCGCAAGCGTCGACGTCGCTCGGTCCATATTTTTCTGATCCTGTCTCTCATACTATAGGACGGGGCGATCCCTCCCCTATTACTCGGCATCTAGCAGCAACAGCAGTCTGTTTGACAGACGTACTGTATTCCTCCCCATCCGGATGCGTTCGCTGGGCGATCCTGAGGCAGCCTCTCCCGCTCGGCTGCTAATTGCAAGACATTGCATCGCACGCACCTGAGTCGCGTCGCCTCCCGGCCGACGGACAATATGTATGCGAACAGGGTCGAGTGAATGCCTCCACGACACGCTGCAAAGCCTCAAGGTGCGATACCCGTCCCCGAACGCATATTCGTTCGGACGGAGTCCTGGTGAACTCTCCTCGCGCTCGTGCACGCCCTGCAAATTGTCGACAGCGTGCACGATGACTGCCATGCTGCGCACAAGGTCTCTATGCAGTAGCGAGCCTGCGGGGACCCGAAGCTGGTGGATTGTTCCCCGAATGGCACGCATATCTCGGCAAAGCCCCGAGCTCCTGGGGACCTGCACCCAATACCTCTCTTCGCTCGTTCGTCCGCTGTTCGCCCGCTCGAGGATCAGCGTCCCCCCTCATCGGCGTGTTCGCCCTTACTGCTCCGGGCCCCGCCCCGTACTCTGGCCTGTCCTCTGGGACCCTATCCCGTCGTACGTAACGGTGTGCAGGACGGTGCGCAATCGACGAGGTTCCCCGGATCGTCATCGGTCGGATGACCCGTCCCCAAACCCCGCCCTGGCGACTGACACGGCCCACCCGCCCCTTCTCCTCCTCGGAGCCATTTAATATACGCGCGTAGCATGCGTCCCCTTGCGCCTAAGAGCTTCGCGGCTGGTTTTACGTGGCGGACGCACCCCTATCAATCCATCTGCGAGCCACCCACAACCGCGGGAGCTTTCGTGCATACACGGCATAGGTCGTCCCCATGGATCCACCTGTTGTTGCACATACACGGTCTAAGTCGTCTTCTTCGGAGTATAGATGTTAGACATTTGACGCGTCCGCGGGGCTGAGCCACCGCGATATCCCGCGGCCAGGCCTCCCCGGAATGACCGACTCGCACTGGGCCGTGGCGGGTGCCCGAGAAGGTGTCTCTGGGTCACTTTCACACCGGCGAACGGTTGGATGGAACTTGTGACCCCGACGTTCAGCCAGTTCCTGTACAGTAGTGTCGTGTATGTACTCGGAAAATGGAGCGTTGCACATGCGACCGAAGAGACTGGATGTACTGGTGCCAGAACCTGGGACAGCGCACACGGACACCCCATGCTAGCCATACCAGAAATCGACGTCACGGCCGCGTCTGGGGTGAGCGGTAAACGTGCTGAGACTGGGGCACGTTCCGCGAGGAGCCCAAATGCGTCGACGGCGAATTACTCACGTACGAACTACACGCATAATGCCGGGTCGACACGCATGCGCAGGCCGCTGCCGCTGCGGTGGAAGAGCGTCCTGATGCATTGTCACTGCAGGAGACGCAAAAGGAAGACCGACATGCGAATATCACCCGCTTCGTTTCTTCTGGCGGCCGCCATGAAGGCTGAAACAAAGCGACCCCGATGGATTTACGGTATCACCGAACCCCGCACCCTGAGGATGATGACAATGGAATCGATAACGGCTACTTTAGCACAACGCGACGCTCAAACACAAAGGACTCGACCCTGCAATATAATCGTACCGTAGACAGTCCTGGGAGCGGCTGGGAAGACTTGAAATGGAGAGGAGAAGCGAGGTGAGCAAAGATGGCTAGAGGGGAGCACGAGACGCGGAACTGCCAAGCAAGAACCTGGTCGACGACGGATTTGCGGGCCTGGGCGGCGTGCATCTACTGCGCGAAGCTAGGTACGACGTTGTGCGGCATTGCACCCATCGCAATTGAGTGCCTTCGGAATTGAAGGGAATCCTCCGCCGTCTGGCGCATGAGTACGGCGTTCTGGAGTTCCATGAACTGTGAGCCGAGCAGGTGAGTGAGAAGCTCTCCGACGTCAGTGAAACAATACAGCACGAACCTTCTCCTCAGCTTGCTTCTTCTGCGCGTTGAGCTTATGCAGAGCGTTCTGCTTGTGCACAAGTATGGTCTTCAGACGGGCTAGAATCAGAAACTAGATCGGCGACAGCGCGTAACAGCCTGACGTACCCTGAGAGAACGATTTTTCAGACCACGGTAGGTAGAGATGCGCTCGAGTGGCAGAGGCTTCTGGCCGACGAGATGAATTTGCTCATGAAGCCACTGGACATATTCCTCGAGGCACTCGAGGTAGCTGCGCTTCTTGTCGTGCGAGGTGATGGTATCGCTAGAGGACAACACAATCAGCATCATCGATAGGTGTAAATGAAATCGATGAACTGACGGGTCCGTGATGGAGAACCCTACGTTGTCAGAGACGGCACGGAAGTATGCCTTGCGCTGATTGAGGTTTTCAGGCTTCTCGACCGAGTCACGCTTACGCTTGCCCAGGGCGGGACTCGTGTCGCCTTTCGCAGAGGTCTTTGCCGCAGAGTCGCCGTCGGAGGACGTGTCGCGTTCACGTGTATTCAGGTCGGCGAGGAGCTCGGACGGCGTGGGGAAGAGAACCTGGGGAGCGTCAAGGTAGACGTCGAGGGGGTTCTCCTGCTCTACCGGCAGAGGCTTGCAGTCTTCGGGGGGCGTGGCAGAGCCGAAAGAAGCAGCAGGGTACTGCAGGGAGGGCTGGGGCGTTTCGTCGGCGGAAGGCGTCAGGAGCGAGGTATAGTTCGAAACCGGGACGGGCGCGTGCAGGGGAAGCGCCGCGCAGGGAGTCTGGTGGTACTCGACGTTGTGTCCCTGGAAGGGCGTGTACTCTGAGTCGTTGTACGAGTAGTAGAGCGGCCACTGGTGGGTTTCCGAGTAATCGTATGCCGGCGCATAACACGGCTGAGCGGCGGCGTGGTCGGCCATGTACCCGTAATTGACCTGAGTGAGAACGTGAGCACGAGAAATGGAGAAGAAAAGCAGGCGGACCTGTGCGGCGTAGGGGTGCTCCATGGCGACGAGGAGCCGTTGACGATTCTGGGGGCGAGTGCGAGGCGACGGGGCGGGGCGGGAGTCGGACTGGGACTGGGACTGGCAGAGACTTGTGAGCTGAAATGAAATAGCGAATTACGAGATCCGTCTGCAGATGTGCCCCAGAGCATCTCAGATGCGGCGTTAAGATTGCGCTCACGCAGCCGCCTCTCCAGAACCGGGGTTGCTGGCGCGTTCCGAGGGCTTCACGTCGTCTAATCGGACCCCGTCTCGGCCAGCTGCCCTCCATCATGCGCGTCGGTCATGCGCGTGCGTCCTTAGAATACCTCGCCAGACGTTTGTTTTCCGTCGGCCCAGCTTCCATCCAGAGGCCCGAGGCTGGATGTGCATAACCATACCCGCCCATTGGGCCACGGTGCACAGTGGCGGGCACTTGTGAGCACGAGCCCGGCGACGGCCGCGAGCGAGCCCAGACTCTGCACATGCCCAGGGCAGACGAACGGGAAAGTGGACCAGTGGGCAGGCGCACTCCAGCGACGACGTCTGGCACGTCCACGGGAGGGAGTGGGACGGCTGAATGTTGTGTCATTAATCAAGAGCCCTCGTGGAAACATGGCGAGCAGTCATACGAAGGCGGCCGCAACCGGCAGGTCTCCTCCTCGGACGCATTGCAGCCCGCTTCGAATCCGAAGGGAGCGGCGACGCTCGCGAATTGGGAGACCGACTAGCCGGCCATGGACCCCGTATTCATTTAGCGGCCACCCGGGCCACCCCAGACGAACTGCCGCGGAGATCCTGCTCTGCACGCAGATTCACCAGATCCAGTGCCGAATGGGGTGGTGGATCGCCCAGGGCGGAGTGGGTCGCCGGTCGCAGTGCGCTCCCTGGACAGTGGCCTGGCAGCACGCAGGACGCACAGCAGCATGCTCGAGTCCACGCCCCGGTGCACGGGAGGCCGCAGCAGCGGACGCGTGGAATGGGCGGAACAACGATGCCACCTTATCGACTTTTCGCAGCCGAGAAGCAGCTCCCGGATGGCAAAGGGGGAAGTCGCAGGGACGGATTGGGAGGGCTAGGATCAGACGCACGGCTGCCGAAAGGGGGGGCGTGATATGACCATGAACGTTGTGAGGGTGCCAATCGGACGGGTGCCCGCCGGCGACATTCGCGAGATCGCCATTCATTCTCCGGGAACCTCAGCCTGCGGGGGAAGCCTGTGCCCTCGGCCGCGCCGCCACCCACGTCCACCCTCGCCCGTACTTAAGTCGCCGCCTCGTGCCCTCTTCCCGGTCTTCACCGCCACCCAGCTCGACGCCATGCACTCCGCACTCGCATACCACCCGCCTGCGCCCTCCCCGGCACACCACCCCATGGCCGCCCACACCGCCATGATGCCCCCGCGGCCACACCTCGAGGTATACACCGGCCACGACATGCCATCTGCCGTCCCGATCGCCACGCCGCAGGAGGAGTACTTCGTCCGCGACATGTTCACCCCCTCCCCCACCTCCAGCACCTTCTACACAGAGACCCCTCTCCCGCACTACTCGCAAGAGGCCTTCATGCTGCCTCCGTACTCCCCCGCCTCCTCGTCGCCTTCCACCGCAGGCTCGTCCTCCGTCGCGCCCTCCAGACGCGACGCGCGCAGACTCTCCGAGCCCGCTTGCTTGGCCGAGGGCCTCGTCGTAAAGGGGCCCATCACCCACCCGTACGCGAGGCTCTACAGCAAGAAGCACAGCGCCGGAAAACGGCGCAAGATGTGGAACCACACCCTCGAGAAGTTGGTCTTCACTCCGCAGGAGATGTACGTTCGCACCGTCCGACGACGACGCTTCTGCTCACTGACGCTCCCCTCAGTGCCACGATGGGCGCGCCGCACAGGCGGACGATCTACCTCGCCAGTCTCGAGGCGCACATCGACCGCCTGCACGAGCAGCTCCTCGGCTATTCACTGGCACCCGTGCCGTTCGAGCAGCTCGAGCCATATCGCGGGCTCAACGCAAAGACCGCCAAGGTGAGGGACTCACCTCCGTCCTCTCGTGCACCCTCAGCTGATCCCGTCATCAGAGTATGGTCTCCGGTCTCCAACACGATGCGGGAGAGATCAAGCTCAAGATCCTCGAACTCGAACGCGCCGTAAGTCGTCTCTCGCTCGTCCGCTGTCTTCCGGTGCTGACGCTGCTCTGCCCCGCAGAACAAGTCTCTGGAACAGACCCTCGGTCGTCATTAATCGTCTATCATACACGCATCTGCACCCACCTTCGTTCTCCTTCGTTGCTCTGTCAGTGTTTGCATGTTGTGCTCTGAATTCGCTCTGCTGGGTTTCCTCGCTCTTTCCATTCCTCTGGGTTCTCTATGGTACGCATGTGTGCGG
The DNA here is from genome assembly GCA_004369055.1 of Polyporus arcularius HHB13444. Lineage (NCBI taxonomy): Eukaryota > Fungi > Basidiomycota > Agaricomycetes > Polyporales > Polyporaceae > Polyporus > Polyporus arcularius. The sequence continues at coordinate 10,117 of ML211807.1, forward strand.
CGCACCGACGCTCTGTAATGTAGTCAATAATCTCGTACTGTATGATTGCAAATCGAATCACCTCGGACTCGGACACCACTCTTTCAGACCGAATGCCCGGCGATTAGAACGGTGTGCGGGAAGCATTAGACACCAAGCTATGTGTGAAGTGGTCGGCAACGCCAGCCGAGGATGCCCGCAATTTAAGTATGGAGCGGTCAGCTCCTGCTGGAGGACACCCTGGATTCCGTGCCAGCCGTATACCTCACACGGTTCTCGAGATCGGTGGAAGAGCCATGTTGCTTGCCGCATCGTCCAGTATGTTAGAATAACGAGTTCATTCCGCTCGATCCAGCAGCTGGTAGTTCCAGGGTCCGCAGTGAAGGTACAAGGTTAAGTGAGTTTCGCACGCCTCTTACGGGACGGTCGGCGCGAGCGCCCGTCCCTTGTTCGCCGCACGTTACAGGTACACCGCGTTGACCACCGCCTGTGCCCCCCACCTCTCTCTCTCCCTCTGCCTATCTACCTCCCAGCTTTAACCACCCTCTGACCACGTTATGGACAAGGCAGACCTGGAGACATACCAAGTGCAGCTCTCGCAAGTCGAGCTCGCGCTCTCCGCCGACCCCGAGAACAGCGAGCTCATCTCCCTCCGCTCGGAGCTCAAGGAGCTCATCGAGCTGACCCAGGCCGCGCTCGCGCAGCAGGAGGCCGCCGCGGCGTCCTCGTCGACCAAGAAGGCGTCATCCTCCGCTGCCGCTACCGCGTCGACATCCAAGGTGTGGGCGGCGGGCGACGACGTGCTCGCGAAGTACTCCGGGGACGGGCAGTGGTACCCGGCGCGGATCACGAGCGTCGGCGGGTCGGCGGACAACCGCGTGTACAGCGTGGTGTTCAAGGGGTACAACAACACGGAGCTCGTGAACGGGGGGCAGGTGAAGGCGCTGCCGGCGAACTACGCCGGGGCGACGGCGGGCGCGGGCGGCAGCGGGGCGGGGGGGAGCAAGCGGAAGCTGTCGAAGGGGGAGGAGGAGGAGCGGGAGAAGAAGAAGAAGAAGAACGAGAAGAAGGTCGAGGTGCGCGCGGCCAAGGCGAAGGAGCAGCAGGAGAAGCAGCACTCGTGGCAGAAGTTTGCGAAGAAGAGCGAGAAGAAGGGCATCCACATAGCGGGTGTGTCGGGCACGAGCATATTCAAGACGCCTGAGAACCCGATGGGCCGGGGTGAGTGTCGTGTTGCGGTCGTGAGGTCAGGCTTGCTAACGGGCCGTCCGCGCAGTCGGAGTCACCGGGAGTGGGAAGGGCATGACGGAGGTCGCACCTCGCATCAAACACAAGTTCGAGGTGGTCGACGACGAGGCTTGAGCTGATCATAGGTATGTCGTAGGACCCCCGATAGCGCTCATATTGCCCTGATCCTGAGTCCGGACCAATTTGGACCCCCGGAGGGGGGTATGCCTGGTCCATGTCCGGACCAATCTGACCTCGGGAGTGGGCCATGCCTGATGTCGTCCGGACCAAATAGGTCTCGGTGAGTCCG
>ML211808.1:0-11629 GCA_004369055.1 Polyporus arcularius HHB13444
ATTCCCGCTACCTTTTTAAAGGGAGTGGGTCTTGAGGAAAAAAACGAGTAGGGGCGACCTCGCTCGAGATTTACGTTTCACGTGACAAATCATGTGATCGTCAAGCGCCGACTCGGACTGCGCATCCTCCAGGCTCCAGGCTCCTCCTCCTCCTCCTCCTCCGTCGTGTCGCTGCCAAGACACGTCTGTGCGATGTCGACCATTGTGCCCCTCAGTGGAACGTGTTTACCAGCGCAGAATTGTCTGTAGCTACTGATACCACCTGTCCGCCATCCTCTGTGTCTTCGATGATCGTCTGCTAAGCCGGTGCACCTTCGTGTTTTCAATCCTCCTAGTCTCTACTTCTGGACTCCGGCCGACCAACTAAACTTCGAACCCGTCCGGACTCATGGTGTCGCTCAATCAACTCACTCGTAGTGCCGTGCATCCCAATGCACGATGTCCTTGGCGTACTCAGGTCGAGGTGTGTCGCCCTACAAACTCGCACACTGAGCTGAAGAGAAAAAGCGCATCTTGCAGACGATGGGCCCCAAGAAATACGAGTTGGTCTCCTGCTTGCCCAGCACCTAGTGTAGTGCCGTATTGTCTGTGGCCGCTCATGATTAGGCCTAACTGGCAGATCGCGCTCTTTCATGTACACTAGTACTCTATCGCTTCTGACAAACATGGGCTATGAATACATATTGTTGTCTGCTCGTGACTAATCGTCTGACTTACGTGTCTACATATAAGCTATGAGTTCAGGTTGTCTCTCCCTAGCTTGGCCTTGCGAATGAGTACCAGCTCCGCAGACCGGGAGTGGGCAGGGCGAGCGCGTACTTCTCTGTCTCCCGCGTCTATTAAATACATACTGTGCTATCGTTCGCTACACATGTTCGCCCCTCGTTCTAAGGCCTGTCGGTCCTTGTACTCGTACAGGACCATCCTCCCATGCATAGTGACCACCTCACCATAAAGCGAGTAACGGTATGTTCGAGCTTGCCGTAGTGCGGTCTCGAAACTAAGTAAGTATATGTTGTCGCACCTGGCAGGGAAAGGTGCCTGCCCTCCCTGACAACGGCGGGTATACCGACAGGTGTGGGTGAGGTCACGTCCGAGGCAATTCAGACTCTGCCTCCCTCGTGCGCAGGATACAAAGTGAAGAAAGACAGACAGCAGCTCGTTCCCAGACGCAGGCCGCCCAATGGATCACATCGAGCATCTGGCTAAGACTGGCGGGCTCTACGAGCGCTGGGTCTACAACTGCAAATCCTCGTACATCCACGCTCGTTTCCGACAAGCCATTTTATGTATCGCCGCACGACCCATGGTATGTGCCGCTCTGAGTAGATATCCGTCACCGGGCTATCAGTCCAAGAGGAACATTGGCCGAGGAGCAAACTCACTTTGGTCACGGTATTGAAGAGGATCCCCGTACAGTATACATCCCAGGAGCATGGATCGAATCGCGTCATGCCGAGCGGGGGCTTGCAGTAGGTCTCCGGCAGGTCTATGGCGTGCTGGATCCCCGGCCCACTCTTGAGGTACTTGGACCTATCGAAGTCGATGATGTAGGCCTTGCCTGCCTGCACTTCTTTGTGGAACGCAACGTGCCTCTCGCTTGCGACGACGACCTGATCGTGGTACATATCCTGAAGCATGCTTGGGAGACCGCGGTTTATATAGTAGCTACTGTTCGCTCACCATGTGAGCGATATTTCGCTCGTGCAAGAACTCAATGCCCTGTTTGGCGAGTCTGTAAATTCCCGAGTGCAGGGATTGAGCGAATGCACCACTCACTTCCATGACTTAGCAAAAGAAGGCCAAGAGAGGCAACAGCCCCCATCCGCGGCACACGGGATGATACAATATAGTATCGAGGCATGGCATGATCAAGAAGGACTGTTTGGCATGGATGACATCGCAGGGCAAAGTGTGGTTGGGCGAAGTAGGATCAAGTCGATGAAGTCGCTCGTATATGTCCGCTTCCTCGCTGTCAGAAGGAACAATCTTGACCGCGTACGGGTGGGGTCCATCGATCGCTGTAAGTTCGCCATACGCAGAACTAGCGAAGACTACATTAACGAGTGCACTCAAGACGGACGTGATGCACTGACTGGTTTAAGAGGAGTGCTGAGTTTGATACCTCTACTTCCGAGGTCTGAATGCTCGCGGAGCCAGTCGGGAGGAGCAAGGGGCCCGAGCCTCAGCGAGGCCGTCTTCAGACATCTCCATCTCATCGTTCGTAGGCTCGTGGGTGCCGGAGAGGCTGATCAGCCGCGGCGCACAGTGACCGCGTCGCATTACAGTGATAAGTATAGCTTGGGTATAGCGGACAACAGGGCGAAGTGAGAAAGTGGAAGTCGCGACGCCCGCGCCTTGGAGTTGAACCAGGTTCAACTCCGAAGTTCACTTTTGGCGAAATACAAACACAATGAAGTCGGGTTTTTTCATTGCGCTGGCCGTGTAGCCCGCGATCCTCATAAGCTTCAAACACTTTCGGGCATGGTACAGATCCAGAGCAGCGGCAGTACTTACAACTCAAGTCCTCATGCCAGTTTCAACCATTACGTAAGTCGCCAAACAGGCCCCATAAGCTGTAGTGGCGACTTGTTGTACGTCCATCCTATCCTCGCACACCATCCACATCTTGAATGACACACAGTCAGGCTGGAATTGCTGATATCAAGATGCAGAACTGTAAGCTAGCTCGAAAAATGAACGGAAGTGACAGAATCGACCTCTCAGACGAGACCGATGTTCCTCCGGAAGCGAGCGCAGGATGGAACATGCCAGGAGGTGTAGGTGGTATGCACTTCACAGTACCGCGAGTATCAAGGCTCATATAACGGTTTAACAGCTTCCTTTAGAGGACGTCAATTCCTTCTTTAAGGGAGAGGATGACTTCCCATCTTGGTCCGATATGCGGCTGTTTTGGATAGCCTACCGCGACTGGCTGGCTGCTCGTGGTTTCGATCTACTGCTTTTGCATAAACACCCGCTTTTGGCTGAGGAAATATGGTGTCCTCCACCCGTCACATCTCCTGCACCCCCGCCATACGCAGAACGCTGCACTGATGACGCGACTGGTTCCAGGCCACCGATCCCGTATGTGAGTGCCCGTTCATCCGATGCCTCTGTCTCCTCTGACGAAGCGACAGCTCAAGTGCGCCCCCGCTCAAGATAGACATGGCCGAGACGTCACTATCAAGCTGGTAAACACCTATACGCATGAATACCGCATATATCAAGACCTCCTACGATGCGAGGAGCTGTTTTTAGTGAATTTCCAGGGCGTCCTCCCGCCTGTAGCGATACTGGACACCCCGTACAGATTCTCGTTCGTTGTTATGCCTACGTGAGTGAGAATCGAGTAGGCGTTGCACCCGCTGACGTATTCGCTATAGCTGGGGTGAATACAATCCTCTGGATACCTTCGAGACCGTCGGTCAGGTGGTGAAGTTCATGCACTGCACATTGCAGGTCGGCGGGTCAGCTTTGTACCGGTGTACCTGGACTTACATGTTTTGCAGGGATTGAGCTTCCTACACAGCCGACGAGTGGCACACCGTGTGCGTTTTGCTCGTTAATATTACACTGCCATGTCTCTCTTACTGAGTGGCCTTCAGGACATCGATGAGCATAATATCATGAGCAACACATATTCCCTCTGGGGATATGGTCCAGCGTTCGGAACCACGCTGGCCCATCACAGACGGACTTCCCGCGTCCTCTACTGCCTCTTCGACTTCAACCTCTCTGTTCAGTTTGCGCAAGACAGGCCGCTTCATGTGTGCCGGCTGATTGCGGATCCGTCCACTATGTCAGGCACGCCGTATGGTCCACTCGACGTGAGCCTTGGGGTGTACGACTATGATCCTTTCGCGTATGACGTCGCTTGTCTCGGGAACATGTTTCGCGCTCAGTTCGCGGTGAGTAGCACTTTAGGTGAAATTCGCGGCGTGTTTCTAACTTCCTAGTTTTCAGCCAATGGCCGGCAGCATCCCGGAGTTTGCTCCCTTGTTCGACAAGATGACGACGCATGTCATACATGACCGTTTCACCGCGTCTGAGGCTTTAGCTTACTTCAACCAAGCGGTCAGTCGACTACCAGATCATACACTTCAAAGCCAGATTGTCCCAGATATTGACTCGGACTGGGAGTGGGATTACGAGGAAAAAGCGAAGCGGTACTGGTCCTTTATCCCCTTCGAGCTTGCTGCTACTTGGGCAGAATACAGGACGCCGCCATCATCTCTTGAAACGAGATTTCTACGGTACATCTTCGGATACCGCGTCGGTAGATATCTGCTGCGTTATGTACGCCGCACGTTGCGGGCTTGACTTGCATGTCCGCGAATCATCTCTTTGTCTCACGGCTTGCGCGAGGCTCCGCACGTTGGGAACTTGCGCCGCTAACGCGTCTTTTGGATGATAGTGCTGCTATGATGCTTTCCAGGAGAGATTGAGTAGATCTCGCTCAATGACAACATGTGGTTCAGCGCGCAATAACATTCACCACAATGTGGTCTCGAAACTAAGTACATGCCAAGCAAAGGTGCCTGCCCCTCTTTGGCAACGGCGGGTATACACAGGTGTGATTGAGGTCACGTCCGAGGCCAATCAGCCCCAGCCTGCGTCTTGCGCAAGCTACAAATCAAAGAAACAAATGCAGCACCTCGTTCCCAGACACGGGCCGCCCAATGGACGAAACTGAGCATCTGGCGAGCTCTACGAGCGCTGGGCCTGCAACGACAGATCGTCGTGCACCCACGCTCTTTTCCGACAAGCCATCCTATGTACCATCGCGCAACCCACGGTATGTGCCGGTCGGAGTAGATCAACTAAGCCGTCGGTCTATGAGTTCGAGATTATCAAGGGCCGAGGAGCAAACCCACCTTGACGACGGCATCGAAGAGGATCCCCGTACAGTATACATCCCAGGAATATGGATCGAACCGTGTCATACCGAGTGGAGGCTTGCAGCAGGTCTCCGGCAGGTCTATGGCGTACTGACGACCCGGGCCCTTCTCGAGGCGCTTGGATCTATCGAAGTCGATGATGTAAATCTTGCCTGCCTCTACGTCTTTGTGAAAGGCAACGTGCTCCTCTGTTGCGATAAGTATCTGGCCGGCGTACATATCCTGGAGGCATGTTACGAGAGATCGCCAACAAGAACAGTCACTAGCCGCTCACCAAATGAGCGATATGTAGCTCGTGCAAGAGCTCAATACCCTTTGCGGCGTGTCTGGTGAGCATCTGATAAGAATGAAGGATTTGGGCATACGCGCCACTTACTTCGATGACTTGACGGAAGAAGTCCAAGAGAGACAACAGTCCCCATCTGCGGCATGTGGGTTCATCGAGTACTGTTACGAGACACGGCATGATCAAGAAGGGTTGTTTGGCATGAATGACTTCGCAGGGTAGCGTGTGGTTGGGCGTGGTGGAACCAAGTTGGTGAAGTTGTTCATAGATATCCGCTTCCTCACTATCAGGAGGAACGAGTTTGACCGCATATTGTGGCTTCAACCCGTCGTCGACCGTCCGCCACGCACAGAACTGGCGGCATTCAATTAGAGACTGAAGACTGAGTCTCCACGACGAGGTTTCACTGACGGGTTTGAGAGGGAGTTCGAGTTTGATGCCTCTACTCTTGAGTTCCGGATGATCTCGGAGCCACTGCTGGGGTATGAGGAAACCATCGTCCTCTTCGAACATGATACAGCCTGCTGCGATGTCCAACAACCGAGGCACGTCAGCGGTAATAGGGAAAGTTGGAGGAGAAGAGACGCAGACAAGAGGCGCCACATGGGCGCTGTGTACCTCTGAATTCGAACATGTGAGCATCCTTCATGTGAACCGCGAGGTCCGATCTGCGGACGTACCACTACTTACTGACCCGAATACACGAATCCGGTCAAACCTGGAGTTCCCAGACTCGACAATAAATATGGGCTTGTGCGTATCGATATCCTACCTACAGACTTCCATCCCCCCAGAGTCACCCAGGCTGGCCCCACGCACATATTGCGCACATTGAATATTCGATCCGCGCAGCTCTTTCACCGGTATGTTGACAACTCATGACTTAGTAAATGGGTAGTTCGCACTTCGGATGAAGCTGACCTTCCGAATGAGATGTCCACTCCAGCAGAGATCGCAGCTCTGATTGAGGCGAACTACCAGCAAGTCGTGCGTGTCGCGACGTACGCGCTGGAAGACCTAGCGACTCTCGGAGACGAATGGTTCGTACATGATGATGTGCGGCTCGAGCACATCATCAAGCGCGAAACAGAGGAGTTCAAGTTCACCAAGTCCAACTATTCCAACCAAGTACCACCTTACATCGGGTTTCAGCTGTCCATCCCACAAGGCGCAAAGATGACAACCTTCGCCATCTGGGTCCGTGATGTCGACCAGAACGTAGCCAGGAACAGGAGGGCTACCATAGGAGCGCTGCAACGCCTCAGAGATACACGTCACCTGCAGACGATCCAGGTCTATGCCACCCAGTATTAGTATGCATGGGAGGAGGTGCGTCCATCATCCGTATCGGGACGCGTTACTTGCGTTCCTCACATCGCTCTTGGACAGAAGCGACTCCCTCTCGCAGCTCGCTGTACGAACCTCGAACGCACCCCCCCGCTCTGCTACCCCTATCCCTCCTCCTTTGGATAGTTGGATCGTTGTCTGCCATGATGTGAATCGCGACTTGATAGTGCCTGTGAAGATCTGGAGAGAGCAGTAAATATACATCTGATAGTATGCATTCTGATCTTCTATGTTCCCGTTTCACCCCGAATGAAAGTTCTCCACGCCCTCACTTCATCTTGGAGAACATATTGATAGAATGCTCGAGCAGCTTGATATCCGCCTCGAGCGTTTTCCTCTGCGCGATGGCACAAAGCACGACTTAGCAATACACGCTCCACGAAGCCATCGGGAACGTACCTTCTCCTCGTTCGCCAGCCGCACGTTTGCGGGGACAGTGGACTCGTAGTCCGCTTGCGACTCCACCTTCTCGACCTTTGACAGGTTCATCTTCGCCAACGCGAGCTTCTTCTCGCACTTGTTGATCTCAGCCTCAATGTCGACCTGGCCCTGTTGAAGTGAGGGGCACGTTCCATTCAGCACTCGGATTCCGCAGAACTGTCAGCAGACAACACGTACCTTGACGAGGACGTGGACGAAGATTGTGGGGGTGAGCAGCTCGGAGCCGCAGCCCTCGGGGACACCGCTGATGTCGCGGACGACCTCTACGGACTTGCAGTTCTTCGTGAGCGCGAGGAATGTCGGGACCTGCGACTTGAACAGCTCCGCATCGGCATCCGTCTCCGCACGAATGTACACTGGTTATTCCGCATGTCAAAATCACGTAAAGGTCCAGCCGTAGAAGCGCAGCTTACCGTGAAGACCCTGCTGGATGTTGTAGGACGCCGCGAGTCCACGAGACGACTTGACGGCAGAGAAGACGAGATCGAACTGGCGCTCGGTATCCGAGAACTCGAAGGACTTGTCCTGTAAGATAGGAAGACAATCAGGTTGGGCCAGGATGGCGAACAAGTCCGAGATGCACGCACGAAGACGGGGAACTTCGCAAGCATGATTGACGGCGTGGAGTCGTTCGGGCGGCGGGGGAGACGCTGCCAGAGCTCCTCGGTGACGTACGGCATGAAGGGGTGAAGGAGACGAAGGCCGTGGTCCAAGCAGGTGTACAGCGTCTGCTGAGCCGACTTGCGCGTTGTCTCCGAAGCAGACTCGTCGGTCATGGGCTTCATCGCTTCCTGTATAACGTAACAAGCTTCAGTGAATGGAGGTCGGACGCGAAGGCAGCGGGTTGAGCGTACGATGTAGACGTCGCACAGTTCGTACAGCCAGAAGTTGTACGCGGCACCAGTCGCGTTCATGAAGTTGCGCTCGGTCAACTGTTTGTTGATCTCCTCGGACGCAAGGTTAAGCTTGTGCAAGATCCACTTCTCGACCAGGCTCTCGTTGCCGGTGGGCTGACACGCGTTGGTTAGTAGAGAGCACGTTGGATACATCGTGTGGGCTAGAACGAACCTTTGGCGTAGGCTCAGGGACAAACTTCTCGTCCAGTTTGAGCATCGCAAACTTGGTCGCGTTGAAGATCTTGTTGCAGAACTTGCGGTAGCCCTCCACACGCAGGATCTCAAGGTTGATATCACGACCTACTGATACTTAGCATCCCGTCTTCTCAGCGAGCGACAGCAGCCGAATGTACGCACCTCCACCCGAGTATGCGCAGAGCGCGAATCGGAGCGCATCCGTACCGCACTGCGGGATACCTTTCGGGAAGTCCTTCTTCTGCCCGGCCTTCGCCTTGACAATCTCGCGCTCGTCCAGGTTGCCTTCGTACAGCTTCTGATGGAGCGCCTCGAGGTCCAGTCCCTGAATTACGTCGAGCGGGTCGATGACGTTCCCGAGCGACTTGGACATCTTCCGCCCGTGCGCGTCGCGGATCATCGCGTGGCAGTATACCTCGCTGAACGGCATTTGGCCGGTGAGGTGCACGCCGAGCATGACCATGCGCGCCACCCAGAAGAAGATAATGTCCCATCCCGTTTCGAGCATTGATGTAGGGTAGAACGTCTCTAGATCGGGGGTCTGCGACGACGAGATTATGAGTCATGTCTATTGTGTGAGAGGAGAACGTAAGAGCAACCTTCTCCGGCCAGCCCAGCGTAGACCACGGCCAAAGACCTGACGAGAACCAGGTGTCGAGAACGTCCTCATCCTGCTCGAGCGTGAACTTGGCAGACCCTGCCAGCTTCTTCGCTCGCTCGGTGGCCTCCTCGAGGGTACGGCCGACCACCCAGTACTTGCCGTCGTTGCGCTGTAAGACATTCGTCAGTGATACCAGGATCCGATTCCAGCAAATTACGCACATCCTGCTCCTGGCCCTCGATGTTGACGTAGTACGCCGGACACCGGTGACCCCACCAGAGCTGACGAGAGATACACCAGTCCTGGATACCCTCCAGCCAGCGGTACCACTCTGCCTCAGACGACTTTGGTGAGATATTGAGCTCCCCAGCACGCGTGCGCTGCAGAGAGATCAGCACAGGCAGTGACGGGAAGTCACCAGAAGACGACGAACCTCGAGAGCCGCTTCAGCGAGCGGCTTGCAGTTAACCCACCATTGTGGCTTGAGGATCGGCTCGATGATGTCGCCCGACTTGCTGCAGATGGGGATCTGCATCGGATTGTCCTTCGTCTCAACGTACAGGCCAGCATCCTTGAGCGCCTGGACGACAGCCACACGGGCATGGAACCGCTTCATGCCCTTGAACTTCTCGCCGGCGTTCTCGTTGAATGTGCCGTCGTCGTTCAGGATGTTGATGAAGGGGAGCTTGTGCCGGATCCCGACTTCGTAGTCGTTCGGATCGTGCGCGGGGGTGATCTTGACGGCACCGGTACCGAAGGACATGTCGACGACGATGTCGTCCGCTATGATGGGAATGCGGCGATCCAGGAAGGGGTGCTTCGCGAATTTGCCGTGCAGGTGCTGCGTAGAGTATCGTGTGAGTCACTCCTGCTGCGCGTATGCCACGGACGGGGCATACCTTATATCTTGGGTCCTCCGGATGGACGGCGATGGCGGTATCGCCAAGCATGGTCTCGGGACGCGTGGTCGCAACGATGATTTTCTCGTCTAAACGTTGAAATCAAAGAGATGAAGGAGCAGGATAGCTGCCGTTGACCTACCCGAACCGTCTATTGGGTATGCAAAGGAGGTCAGTGTGCCGAACTCGAACTTTTCCTTCGCGTCGTATCCAGGGACATTCAGCAGGGTTCGCCCTTCTATCTGTTTTTGATCGACCTATGCAAGGGTAAGCAGCAGAAAGGATGAGGAGTGAGAACGGCACTTACCTCCAGATTGGACAACGTGGTGTTGAGTTGAACGCACCAGTTGACGAGACGGTTGGCGCGGTAGATGATGCCCTCCTCGTGTAATCGGCAGAACGTCTCGATAACAGCTTTGGAGAGGTTCTAGGGCACTGTCAGCGGCTGTGACCATAAGGCGACCCAATTAAACCGCGTAACACGCACCTCGTCCATTGTAAATGCCACACGGTCCCAGTCGTAACTGCCGCCTAGTCTCCGCAGCTGGTTCGTGATGCGGCTCTGGTAGCTATAGAAGTCTCAGTACAGTCCGCGTGTGTCGGACACAGAGTACGCACTCTTCCTTCCACTCCCAGACCTTCTCGACGAACTTCTCGCGTCCGAGATCGTGCCGAGTCACGCCGGTTTTGTAGAGGCGCTTTTCTACGACGGACTGTGTGGAGATGCCGGCGTGGTCGAAGCCTGGTACGAACAGGGTCGTCTTGCCCTGCATGCGGTTCCTGCGCATATTGAGCTTCGAGACGAGGCACAGAGGATTGTAAGACTGACCATCGGACGAGACAATCTTGGATTGCGACGGTGAGTGCATGGCCGATGTGCAGGCTTCCGGTCACGTTTGGAGGCGGAGATGGGATAACGAAGAGACCTTCGGGTTTAGCCTTTCCGTCTGGGGTGAGCTGCGGAGAGAAGAAGCCCTGGGCGTCCCACCAGTCATACCAGGCGGACTCGACAGCGATGGGGTTGTAGCCGCTGGCCATGGGTTGGGAGAGGTCTTGCACACAAGCTCAGGCTAGCTGTGACGTGCGAGTGCGTGGAGATTACTCACCCTTCTTCTCGCCCTTCGGCGTGGTGTTCACGAAGGGAGCCTCCTCCTGCTTGTCCTCCTTCTCCTTCTTGGCCTTCTTCTCGCCGGCTGGGGGAGCAGTGGTGGCGGCTTTGGCTGCCTTGGACGCCTTGGCCGCCTTGCGGGCCTCAGCCTCCTTCTGTTTCGCAAGCTTCTTCTCTGTACAGGGTTCAGATTCGATCGCGTGCGGAGAAGAGGGTACGGACCTGCGCTTTTGGTCAAGGGCGTGGCAGCACCCTCAGCGGGGGTCCCCGGAGTCGCCGGAGTGGATGCTTCGGACATGGCGACGACAGAGAGATGGAGAAGACGTCGAGGAGGACGATGGGGAAAGCGGCGAAGGGCGAATCGATGCACAGAGCGCATTCAGATTCTGCGCATAAATAAAGTCAGAGTCACAAGAGATCCTTGTCGCTGTATCTTATCGCCTAACAAGCCCATCTTATCTCTATAGATAGACGCACGCAGTGGCTTAACCACAAGAGACCACAAGTCGACTCTCGCGACGATCTTGACTGAGTCGCCTGCCATATAATATAAAAGCACATCTCCGCAGAATACATCGACGCGTGAGCGGCGGAGGCTCTGGACGCGGTTGTGGCATGGGCGCCTACGCGCGTACTTAGTCGACGCGTCGGGGCGTTCGGGCGCCTGCGGAACCTGTCCTCGACGACGACACTCGCCTCGCCGACGCAGGGACGCGTCTCTCCACCACCAGCCTCTGTCCCGACATCGTCTCTGTGTTCTTTCGACGACCCTCAACGCTCCAGGTCCTCGTCCGTCCCGATGGTCGCCACTCCGCCGGTCGCCGACGCGTCGCTACAGCCATACGTTCCACTCTCTAACCCGGAGTGAGATCTAACCCTAAGTTCTACCAGGACGCGTTGTGCTCAACATTGCCTTGGGATGCATGCGTTATGAGAGACATGGTGGTATGGAGCA
>ML211809.1:0-11623 GCA_004369055.1 Polyporus arcularius HHB13444
GCGGGCTTGAACGGGGACCAGCGGATGTGGAACACCTGCGTGATGTCCAGATACGCCGAGTTCTTCTCCGCATCGTACGTGACGTGGTTGACGTGCACGGAGAGCACGGGCGAGAGGACGCGGTACCACTGGAGGATGGCGAGCATGGCGTCGCGCGAGTGGGGTGCGCGATATACGGCGCAGAGCGGGTGCCGGAAGCGCATGTCCTCGGCGTAGTATCTGCACGTCCGGGATGCGAGGTCCAGGTCATGGATGACCAGGAGCTGCGAGGGGACTCACTTGAGGACGGCGGTCTTCTGTATCTCGGGGTTGATTGCTGCTGTGATGGTCATCGCGACGTTGGCGATCTCTTTCGCTGGGTCGTCCATCGTGTGTGCGCCTGCAACATTGCTGCAGTGGTAGGCGGGGTAGGTCGGGGGTACATAGATGTGCGCGTCGGTGAGCGCTTGAGCAGGACGGATGACCCAGTACAGTCCGAGCCAGTCCGACCCCTGTACGTATCCACTGCTTGAATGCATTCCCTCTTGCCACCGCCTCGACTCACGGTCGACATCCTCAAGCCCCCGCCGCGCGCACTACACTCGCTGCAACACGGACGGAAAACGACCAACCCGGAGGAATGAGTGGGGAGCGCATGTAGCCGCAACGCCGTGAGTTCCACGCATGCTGCCCGCCCTTGCCCTCGACGTCCGCATTCCCGTCGTCCTCCATCCGTGAGCCCGCAACGCACACAGCGCTGCGCAGCCCCTCCCTTTGCTCGCACTTGTTCGTTCGAGCCGCGTCTACCCGCCGCGTTACTAGGCACTAGCATGTCCCTCCTGCAACGCGTCATGCATATGGCAACCTCCAGAACCCGCCGCCTGCCCTCGTCCTCTCGGGGCCACCGTCTGCCAATTCGACCTCGCGGCTCGGATCGTTCTCCCCTGCCGCAGGTCTACTCATGCGTACGCACTGGCTATCGACGTGCGCGACGACACATTCATTCAAGGACGGTAAGTACACATGCTAGCGGTCCTCCGCACTATAACTCACGTCTACTATTGCACAGTATTACACCGCCGCTGCTGCACGCGCCGTCAACCGGCCCCTGCACGCGCACTCGCCTCTGCTAGCTCTCGCGCAATTACGCGCAACCCGGGTACCCTCAGCGATTCGTCAACACGGCCCGTTCCCCCGCGTCCGGCTCACCTTCTCGACATCATGCAATTGTAACTGTCAACGGTCCCAGAGCGGTAAGTGCTGGTGTTCTCGAACAGGAGGAAGACACTGCATTGTCACTGACCTGCATAAGCGCGTCGGCGCATCCATTGAGGGCAGCAATAAGATCGTCGAGCACGGAGGCGGCAGTCGGCGGCGGCATGAACAGAGCGGACGACGGTGGTAGGGGCGAAGGTGGGTGTCTCGAGAGCGGGGAGGGTGGGAGAGCGGATGCTGGGGGCGACTCCGAGTCCACGCAGGAAGTTATACTGCTCCAGCGCACGACAAACACGCCACGCACCGTCGTGCCACTCTCCCGCAAAGGCATGCACCCGAACACGTCGCTCCGCGCCGGCTTACCCTCGACGGCGTTCAGGTGCTCAGCGCTCGGCCCCACGCGCTGCGGTACCCTGCTCGGGACGGTGTCTTCGTCGACGGCGGATCTGTCGTCATCCTAGTTGCGAGGCGCGAGTCGCCCTCGGTGCGACAGGGCCCAGGATACGTCCCTGTCCCAAATGTGTATCTCGTACACAGTCCGTGCCTCCGTGCTACTCTGCAGTGATATTCCACAGATCTCGCTATCTGCACCACCACCGCGGACGCGTTACCGTGCACCTCCCAGCTCCCAGCTCCCACCTCCCACCTCCCAGCCGTCAAGACTCGCGAGAGGCCAGACTGAAGTCGATCTCGCCGGACCCGAACGCCGGCTTGGATCGCGCTCGCTCTGAGGTTCTGGAATCTGCGACGGCGACACTTCGAGTGTATCGAGGGACCCTGGGATCATAGGTACGGCAGATGCTGATGGACGGCCTCGTCGGCATCGGCTGTGGCATGTTCGTCTGCTCTCCATGCCCGCGGCCTGAGCACCGAGCACCGAGGGCCAAGGGCCACGCTCATCGTCAGGCTCCTACAGCTGGTGCGCAGGCTGCAGACCCATCCGCTCAAGCCTCTGAATCAGACAGGGTCTCGTCTCTGCGTTCGCCGACCACGGAGGGACCGTGGCCATGCGCAAGTACCAGTGCGGAGAAGACGCGGACTTCACGCTCTAGGGTCGCGCTGCGAGCATTGTGAGCTTGACAGCGACTCTTCGGACTCGGGTGCAAGCACGCTGCACAGGACCGGAGTTCGTCCGGGAGCTTGGGGACTCGGAGACGCGCGATCGAAGCACGCCCAGGGTCGACGCTCCTCGGGGCGGGCGTATCTGGAGGCATGTACCGTTCTGTCTCGCGAGGCTGAGGCTCGAGCTCGAGCTCGTGTCCGCCGCATGCCGAGTTCTGACTTGGCCCGAGGCGTCGAACGCATCGCTTCGTATCACCTGTAGCTGTTGGTGGAGCCTGGAGGTATGTGCGCACCCTCGCGACGTGCGGATGCGCCAGCCTCAGACTCGCTCGAAGTCTGTATGGAGCCGGTCAGGGCAACGACCTCATTCCGGAACATCCATGATCCAGGACGAAACAGATGGAAGGTGTCCGCAGCGCAGACCCGACGCGCTCGGTGCATCGCGACGCGTACCATGGAAGACACGGCCTCCGAGTCGCTGTGTGATGTGCTCCTTGCTCCTTGCTCCTTGCTCCAGCCGTCCCCGTTCTGTCCGCCGTGCACGGTGCAAGGTTCAAGGTGCGGCCTTCTCGCTGTTCGATCATGTATACAGTATGTCCGTACTGTGTCTCGACGCTCAGGTCTGTGTCGTGCAGCAATGCCATGCGGTTTACAGACTCTCTTCTGGGCGGCAGGCGGCCTCGACATGCTCAGTGCTGTATGTAGGTTTCCCTGACGGCAGGACACAAGCGAAGGTACACGGACCGTGAGTGCTGGGTGTCTGATTGTCTGATTGTTCGGAGTCTCAGTCGTAGGTCGATCTCGCCGGAGCCGAAGGAGTATTTGTGAAACTTGAATCGCAACCAGCGTGATGGTGCGACGGTGTCTTGACTGTCGAGACTCGCGATCGCGACTCGCGGCAATGAGGTGCACGGCCTCGAAGGCGACGGCGTTGCGCCGTGCAGCCGATGCTCGAAGATTCGAAGTCGGGAGGTTCGCATGTTCGGGAGGACGGTGCGTGCCTGCATTCATTCGGTTTGCTGAAGGACGCTCATGCTCGCGCTCTCGTAGCGGATTTTCAGCCAATCCTGCCGCTTCGCTGCCAGTGGGGAGGGGCTCGAGGCCAGACTCTAGTGGATGCAGTGGCTGACTGCACACGAAGGGACATGGAGATCCCGCTCATTCACGACGTTCGTTTGAGCTGAGCACGCACACAGGTTCCGGATCGTGGCCTGGAACCCGACAAGCCAGAGTCAGAATCAGAATCAGAGCTTGGAATTGAGGCCCGGGATCGGGATTCGCACGTCGGATGTCGGGTGACGGGCGCAAGGAGCGAACACGCCGACCACACCTTCGACATGTTCGTCGGGCCGTCTGCGTCGAGTCGCACGAGGCTCGGAGGATTCGAGCTCTCGCGGTGTGCTCGTCCTCTTCGGACTTCCTGTGCGTGTCGGACGTCGGACGGACTCCTATCAGCGTGGAGGATGGCGAGGCAGTTGGGACTGCACTGTAGACAGACGGCCGTTCAAACTCACGCACATGGACGGGAGAAGTCCCCCGGCCGATCATGCTGCCCGGACACGGACAAATCACACGGGACGTCGAGACTCGAGACCCGGACTTCGCTTCGGAATGCACCAGCAGCCGCAGCAGGGAAGCACTCACAGACCGACGACTCGCCTCCAGAGTCCAGGACCACGCTCCCGGGCGGACGATCGTGGGGTCGCTCTCGTGGGCGGCGGACTCTGGGCAGGCTGTATGGTCTCTCGCAATATACCAACCGGTTCCTGGAGTGCCAGGGAGATCACAAGCAGCACAGCGGGTACATCAACGTGAAATGGACATTGGCAGACCTGGGCGAGTGGCCGCAGAGACCCGGTGCGGCCATGCGCGAAGACGACAGCAACCGTCAGGGTCAGGAAGGAAAGGGAAGTACAGGACTCGGACTGCATGGTTTGTCGAGACTCGAGTTCGGGAGACGAACGCTGTTCCGAATTCAAGCACGCTGGGAGGACTCGCCCCTCGAGTGTACGTCGATCCCTGCGCGGTTTGTCTCTGCGCAGAACTGACTGGACACGTGGACTGCACAGGTAGTTCGTACTCAGGTGTACTCTACAGCGTACTCTGGAGTCCACGGAGATAGTTACCGGCGCATCCAGCGCACTCGTTCGTTCGGAGGGTAGCGTCCATGCAATAGCGAATTCAGGCAAGTGTTCAGTTCCTTCTGACAGACACTCCGCCGTCGAAATCGAACCGGAGCACGTCTTGCTTCGCTCCGGCATGCCCGGGCAGGTATGCGACTCGCTCTTCATGGTAAGATTCTAGCAGGGCAGCGTCCGTGCAATTGTGAATTCAGGTTCATGTTTCGTTCTATCTGACAGACATCTCGCTCTCGAGAACGAATCGGAACAGCTCTTGTTTCGCTCCGGTTTGCTTGGGCACTGCGAGCAATCACGGTTTCTGGCTCTCGTCCTACTTACACGGTAAGCTTCGAGTGCAACCCCGCTGTTGCATGCAACTGGTGTACTCATGACACAGCCAGATCCCCCGGTCCAAAGAGGATCTGCTTTGGTTTGACTTCTCCAATGCTAATCTCGAGTATGGTTGCATCGCACGCCAAGCAACTACACGAGAAGCTACGGCTCGGCCCGCCGTGGCGATCATTGCAAGTCCTGGACTGCGACGTTCGTTTCCTCAAGCTTCCGACGTTGCAATCTCCTCCTCAAGTTGTCGTTGAGCCGAGCTGTGAGACTGCACGGCGCACATGCACTCCCGAGCTAGGGCTTGACGCAGCTTGTAAGTTGTGTGTGTTGTTCTCCGCCCGCTTCTGACTAGTTGTCGCGAACGCGGCCAATGCGTTGAGCACGACGCAATCTAGCAGCCAACTGCGGTGGGGTCACAGGAAAGAGACACACGAGAAGAAGCCTCTGCATCGAGGTGCACCGTTCAGTCCGCAAGCGACCGTGGGTGCGAGATGCAAGGGTTCTACATACTTCGCTCCGCTTGTGCAATCGTCGGGTCAAGGCCAGATATTCCGCATGTCTCTCCCCTTACAGTACGTGTGCTCCTTCCATCCTTGCATGTGTCCTTTCTTCTGCATAACTCACTCGTTCTCATATACAGCAAAGGGTTGCTGCTGTTGTCTGCGCATCCCGGGGTGGCCGCGGAGCACTCTCAGCTGCGACGGAGATCACGGCGTCACGTCGAACAGACGTCGCCTCGCATGACGAAGAATTCTTGGCTATTAATCGGTACGCTCTCATTCGGCACGCTCGTCGAGTTCGCGACCTGATGGAAGGTCGACCAGCGATTCGACGAGTCTCCTGATGACAGCTCGAGAATGATAATACTGACGTAGCTGGTGCTCTAGTTCGGGATGCAGAATACGCGAAACACGTCCGGGGCGACTTGCATGGCCGGTCAGAGAGCCCGACGCTCGCTTTGTAGGTGAGAGACGTCGCGGATACAGGCCTCGACGCCCGTTGAGTGAGCTTCGACAGGATGCGGACTGCGTCGTCGATCATGGCCGTGACGACCCGCGTATCGGCTGCTTTACTGGACGCAAGTTGCTCCAGCGATACCGCTCGAAGGGCTCACACCGGGCACGACTCCCGTGGGATTTTGCCTCGTCACCGGGATGTCGCGATATGTACTAGTACAGTGCGCCATGGAAGACACGGAGCAAGCTTCAACGTTCCGCCGTCAACAGGCACTACTCGGGACGCTCCCTGTGAAGTCTCACACGAAGCCTGTATGTGTCCGCACGGCCTCCGCTTCATGGCTGGATCGTATCCGCTCCGAGCCAGCTGATGCACAGAACTCTGATCAAGTGTTCCGTGGTCTATGTGCAGGAGTAGATCGAGACATCGAGCTCCCACGTTTGCTCGCGGCAACCGGTCGCGCCGGAACAAGATACGTCGTCCAGAGCCTCCTCCGCTGTGAGGGAGAGCTCAGCCTTCAGCTGCGGCCCAAGGGAAGGAGGACGGACAGCTTGAAGCACGCAACCGCTAGCTCCTGATCGCGGTCTCGTGATCTCGTCATGCGCGTCGCGACGCGTACCTCCGCCTCCCGATCTGTATCTCCAGCTCATACGTCTTGCTCCCGGACCGCGACGTCGCTTGTGCAATGTGACCCAACGCCGATACACATCTCGGCTTTTTGGAACGTTGTACACTGGCGCCACGCCTGGCATCTAGTTCCATTGCTCGGAACCGCTGTGCCCGTGGCCAGCACCGGAAGACACCGATATACAACATCCCTTCCTCTCTCCGTTGACAGCACGGACGGACGATTGCCGTGCGCACCTCGACCAGTGCCTCAGGTCTCAAAGGTTGTGTATGTCTATCGCGTTCCGAGTAGCTTTGTGTTCAGGCAAGTCAATCTCAGCTGTGAACCATTATCTCTAACGCGTGCTCACAATCACACGATAAATTAGAGCAGCAGGGGCGTGTCATAAAAGGTACACGACAAGCAGCCGATGCTTACTCGACTTTGCGACAGGCGCGGACGATCGAAGCCTAAGCATGGAAGAGGGACATTGTGGTCTGTTGTTTGCGCGGCCGTTCTTCCGAGCGGAGCATTCCGGCCATGCCAGCAAGTATCGGTGGTTCCGTCTCCACTCCCATCTTGTCCCCATCCCTCCTCCCACCTTCATCATCCTCACGCAGAAGCGGCAGACATGGCTTCATGCTCCCTGCGACCCGGTCCTCACGCCCCAGTCAATCCTTGACACCGTCACACAATGCACACGAGTATTGAGGTCGGAAGACGTCTTCAATTGCGGAACTCTAGGTACGTGTCATCTCTTCTACATCGTATTCCAGAGCCGTGCTCATGCAGCTTCTCCCAGCCTACGTCGTACACGCCGTCACGCGTCGCGACGTAGTTCCCTCAGTTTGTGGAACGTCTCGATCCTTGGCTGGTGCAGATTCAATTGGTACGTGATTAGCT
Organism: Polyporus arcularius HHB13444; assembly: GCA_004369055.1. NCBI lineage: Eukaryota > Fungi > Basidiomycota > Agaricomycetes > Polyporales > Polyporaceae > Polyporus > Polyporus arcularius. Next base: position 7,186 of record ML211809.1, read on the forward strand.
CTGCTTCAGGCCTTGTCGGCATCGCGCTGACCGCTCTCTTCAGCCCTGTACCTCGCCCGCTCTCGACGCGTTCAAGACCAGCTCTTCGAGCCTGCGTTGCGCACCCTACACGCCCCGCAAGTACCCACTCTCTCTCTGCGGCTCCTCCAGGGCGCGGTCGTATGCCGCGTTGCTCGTGGACTCGGGAACGAGGCTGTACCATGTAAGTCTCTCTGCACGTCGCCGCGTCAGTATCGTACTGACCGCACTGTTTAGTACCGGGCGACGAACTCACCCGCGACCCGCCGTCACTCCGACCCGGGCATACTGTAGACGCGGCGTCGCTGTCCATCTCCCGGCCGCCGTCGGCGACCACAGCGAGCCTCTTGCGGGACCGAGTCTCAACCGCGCTCCGTGTAACCACAGCCAGCGGAGACAGCTTCCGCCTCACACAAGTCAGCGCAGTCGCTCATCATCAACGCCTTCTGGCAGGTGTGCGCGTACGACATACCGCGTCGCTCGCCGCGACGTCCTGATTGTGTGAGTACGTACCTGCTCTTTTCATACCGTGCGCGGCGAGCTGACCGTCCGGTCCCATAGATTGTCTATCTGGCCGCCGCTGCCACATCTTACTCCGCCGACATCACAGGCAAGCCCGGCAGCCATTCCAACAAACTGCTTCGATGGGTGATGACGGTGACAGGTACGTGCTTCGCTCAGCGACCGCTCTGTACAATCGGTTGACGGTTGACGGTTGCCCCAGACCGGGAGCTGCCCGTATGAGCCGCCTACTCGCAGGACCGGCTCCGCAACGTGCAGGACGACCGGTACTGGCCGAGCGTCGTCCCAGACTCGCCTTCAGAGCTGCGTCGCTCATCCCGCTGCACCGGCTGGAACAATTGGTACGTACCGTATTGCATTCGTGCGGCGTCAACGCTGATAGAGCTCCGTTCTCGTCTATTACAGTTCGTAGGGCGGAGACCAGTCTGGGCGAGCCTGCAGGGTGTCGACCGCATGACAAAGGGGACGCGCAGCATGCGACGCCGTCCTCCTCGACTGGTTTCATGTCGACCCCATGAAGCCGCGCTGCCCGGGACAGCCGGTACGTACCTTGTTGCATCTCAGTAGCGACGTCCTCAACTGAGTGCTCGTATTCTTCTATGTAGTACTCGAGTTCCGCAGCGCAAAGTCATCGTGGCTGTTGCAGCGCCGCGACGAGTCTGTTGCACGCAACGCGGGGATCCCGGACGCGGGCCTTGTCGGCTTGTGCACAAACGGTACGTACCTCTCCGTGCGTCCCGTGCATTTGCCGGCGATGTCTCGAAGCTTACCGCGACTGTCCGCTTCTGTTCGACGCAGAGGCTAGACTGCCCGCTGGCTGGTACGTGCTACTTGTCTCTGCGCTTGAATCCTCACTTACCGGACCAATTTGCAGCATATTCGGACGCTCCTACTGACCAGTTCGCAGCCTGCGCGGACGCTCCCAGGGTCGGCGCAGGACTCAGTCTCGCCGCCTCCACGCGCTGACAGACTCAGCTCTGCGTGCGAGCTCGAAGACCAGTCAAGGTGAGCATCTTCGAGGCTAGATCTTGAAGGCTGCACTGACGGAGACCCCAGAAGGCGCAGACGCAGGGCGGGACGGCAGAGTACACGGAACATGCAGGGGTATGCGCAGACGTCGGACGAGGCAGGCGCAGTGGTGGCGGTCGAGAATGACGTCGCACTTGGTGGGATGCGCAAGTCGGACAATAGGCGCCCGTGTATCGTCCGGACGCGAAGTCCGCCAGAACGCGTTGCTCCGTATGTAGTGGCCATAAGTGTATTCCGTCGATAGAAATATATCTCTTTGCTGTGCTATTGTTGCTGTCTGTACAGAACTGCGGAATCTGTGTCGTGGCAGCTGCAGCACCCTCTCGAGGCCGTGCACGAGCGCGCTCGCAATCGCAGTCACAACATGTTCAGAGCGAACAAATATATTCTCGAGAGACAGAAAGACTCCCCTCGACCTCTGCAAGCCGCTCTCAAATAACAACCGCTTCTCCTCACCCAACCCACCATCCTCAGCCCACCGGCCCGTCCCGATACCCGCCGCACAACCCCCACCGTCCCTATACTACCCCCAAAACACCCTAAGCTCCCAAAGCCCCCACCGTCCCTATAGCCCTCCCAGAACACCCTGAGGTCGAGCTTGCATCTGGTGCATCGCGTTCGCACTCCGCCCATAGCCTGCCGCGCCGCCACGAGGCTACCACACGCCGGCCAGAACCGACGCTGGGCCGGCGCACAGAACACCTGCGTGACCTCCACGTACGCGGTGCGCCGCTCCGCATCGTAGCTGACCGCGTCGATGTCCACGAGCACGGGCGAGAGAATGCGGTACCACGCGAGGATGGCGAGCAGGTCGGCGCGCGAGTCAGGTGCGGGCGAGACGGCGCAGAGCGGGTGCCGGAAGGCCATGTGTCCGGGGCGTAGTACCTGCGGCGTGCGCGATGGTGCGTTCAGAGGGAGGAATATGAATGAGATGACAGGACTCACTTGAGGACGGCTGCCTCGGGGTCGGTCGCACCGGTGACGAGCCTCGCCACCTCGGCCATCTCTTCGCCTGGGTCCTCCATGGCGGATGCGGTTGTACTGGATATGCAGGCAGGCTGTCGCAGCTCGCGGGTAGGGCGAACGGAGACGGTAGTCGGCGGGGGTGGGTGACAAGTCCGACGAGAGGGGGCTGGGGGAAGACGTGCCAACCCACGCACGCCGTACGGGATCGCACGGCTATGGTCTTACCGTTCCCGTGTCCGGGGAAGGGAATACAGATACTTGCATTCCCTGGGACCTTGATGCATTGATGATCGCGCTTTCAATGAGACTTTGAACGTCTTCCTGAGACTGATAGGACACGCATGTATGCGTCTGCATCAGTTCCTCGGAACTTCGTGCGGTTTCTGCATTTCATCAGCCGTGCTTCCAGGACCAGCATCCCTAGATGAGTTCGTCATGCTAGTAGGTAGAGGATAATACGAGACAAGTGAGGGAGATGGTACAAGCCTGCAAGCGATGACAGGCAGAGCCATAGACGCGTGACGTCATCGCTACGACGCGTCATTTGCAAGTGAGACATCGAGTGCTCGACTTGCGCCGCCAGATAGCTGGATCCGCTGAGCGTCCAGATGGCAAACAGCAGCCGCGAGGTGCTGTACCAATATCCCAGCAAAAGATAACATAACGATCCCGAGCTCAAACAGCACAACGAGACAAACAATCCGGGGCAACGCCACACACCTTTGCGAGCAAAGATATTCGCGCACCTTGCGGCGTCCATACACCCGCTATCAATCGTCCTTCCTTCCCTTCTTCCCCCTCAGCACCCGCTCCTCGTCCTCCGCCACGGGCGGCAACGGCTCGCCCTCGGGCCTCAGCTCGACACCCTGCCCGCCCTCGCCGTCCCTGACGCTCCAGTACCCGAGCGCCCCGAAGACGCGCGCGTTGACGCGGCACGCGAACGTCGCGGCGTGGAGCCCGAGGCGGATGAGCGGGATGAGCGGGGGCACGACGAGCGCGGCGAGGTCGTCGGGGTGGTAGAAGTCTTCGTGTTCGGAGATGAGGTACACAGTCTTGGACGGGTCGGTGGGCGATGGGGTGGGGCGGAGGGTGAGGTGGACGAGGAGGCTGTGTGGGAGGGATGTCAGCTCGTCGAGATGAGGGAGACAGGAACGTGAGAATGGGGAGCGTAGGAGGGTACTTTGGAGTGGATGACGGGCCAAAGGATGCGAGATGATCATGATCTGGATGGACTGAAGTGGATGGAGGAAGGGCGGGATAAGACCGCGCGGGAGCCGATGATGACTTGCTCCAATATGTCGCCACCACGTTCCCTGCGCTCGCGCACCTCGAGCTTCATCGGTACCGCGCTGATAGGGATGAGGAAGTCGACCACGTACGTGCTCGAGTACGCGCTCTCGAGACGCGGCCGCTGAGATCGTGACAGATCCACATCGCACGTCTTCTGACAGCAGCACCATCTCTTCGAACAGTTCGCCTCAAACTCGACTTCCGCGGCGACCACGGCCCATATGGCGGCATGTACGCTGTGCGCAAAGCTTGGTGGGGCCGCTTAAAGGAATTGCTTGGCTGGGACATAGTCGAGGTCCTGAAGTACTGCCCGCTGCTGGATTGCGTCGAGATCTTGTACCATGGCGATCCAACCGCCACATGGGTGGAGTTCCATCCTCCCCGGTGTGCAGAACCGTGTTTTGTGTTGTCATACGACAAGGACCACAGGTATGTCACCAGAACGTTCCGCGTGCCACCGCACGGTTTCTAAACCCAAGGCTGACTCGGACTGCTGCATGTGAGAGGACGTACCGTGAGGGAGCGGGCTTGAACGGGGACCAGCGGATGTGGAACACCTGCGTGATGTCCAGATACGCCGAGTTCTTCTCCGCATCGTACGTGACGTGGTTGA
>ML211810.1:0-11592 GCA_004369055.1 Polyporus arcularius HHB13444
TGCGAGGATCTGGTCCATGAGACCATGTCACACGATGGCGCCAGACATACCGCACCGTTTGCCCCGACATCGTATCCACTCATTTCACCTAGGGACCCTTCGAGAGACGATACCTACCTGCTGGATAGTGAGTACTCCGTTTGTGAAGACACACCCTCGTATATCGCCCACCATGTCCAGCCGCTCTCCCCTCCTCCGACCCTGCCGGTCACTGTCAAGGACCTCCCGTCTGGAGACGAGTTTCGGGATGGAGACGGTCAAATAGAATCGCGGAGGCACGGAGAGGACGATGAACTTCATCTTGCTCCATCATTACATCCGCAGAGTCTTGATCCTAGCTGCCGCTGCAAGCCGCTCTGCGAACTTCGCAGAGGGCCTCGCGATCTGGAGGGATTGTACGGACAGGCACGGGACATGGTACGTCATCATTCACACTGGGTGTCGAAACGTTCCCCCGCTCAAGCACGATGTCAGAACGACCACCACGATCACAACTACCACGGCTCTCAGGCGACCCCGTTCAACTTGAGCTCCGCATGGAGCCCAAGCTCACCGGTTAGTGTTGGAGATGAGTCTCACGACCGAGACCATCAGGTAGAGTCGTGGAGGTACGGCGCGTGCGACAGCCTGCAGAACTCGGGCGCGGCGGCGCCCTTCTTTCCGCCACTGCGTGATGACTCCGGTTTTGAGGAGTTCGTCCCGCAAGCGGAGGGCCGCAAGTCCGACGAGTATCATGACACCGCTGCCCTGATGGAGTCGCCTCTCTGCATCGATGACTTCCCGCTCGACCACCTCCCGACCTTCAACACCGCTCTCGTGGGCGGTCCGGTTGAAGATCGGAATAGCGGTCACATCGACGTCCTGGTCTCCCCGATCAGTCTCAGCGATGCGGACGGTCGCACGGACGGCTGGGCGTCCGGATCGGAGATGGATTGGACAAGCAGTCCTACGAGCACCTTCGTCGACCACTTTTCCGCCCCGTCTTCTCCGAAGCCCAGCTGTCTCTCTCTCGACCTTCCGCCGTTCGACTCACCCCTTGGATTTCAGCCACATGCTGCATTTGATCACCTGCAGCAGCCCTCGCCCGTCTCGCCCCATGAGATACCCTTCGGCCAGCACGACCCCCATTGGTTCAGCGGGGAATCGCACCAGCCGACTCCTCTTGCGGAGGACCACAGTCCTTTCATGTCTAGCAGCTTCTTCCATCCCATACACCTGCAGCCGCCGCCGCCCTTGGACATCGACGCGGACTACCCGGACACCGTCATGCCACCTGATGACGACGATAGCGACATCCTCCCGCCTGCCTCACCTCGCCGGCGCACGCTCAACGATCTTCAGGACGTCGTTCTACCGCATGACGATGTCTGCCCGACGCCCGTCCCTCGGTCGCCGCGGTCGCCTCACTTCTCCCTGCCCGACTACGACTCTGACATGGAGGACGCCTCCTTGTCAGAAGCGCCATCGTCACCACACTCTCCACATACATCCCTACCGGACCTCGAGGACGACCTTCCCCTGCCCGGGTTGCCCTCGTTCTCGGACCTGCCCCCGATCGAGACGATCTCCCCGTCCCTGCTCGGTGGCGCCCCCGACCCGCAGCAGCAAGATCCGGGTCTCGGCCTCTTTCTGCAGCCACTCTCCGACCCGCCACTCGCCCGCTCGCCGTCCCCAGGCGAAGATGACCTTTGGTTCCTGGACCCGGAGTCTGCTGCGGGCGGCTGTCGGTGTCTGCGGACGAGCGGGAGGCGGGCGAGGCGACGGACGGGACGCGGAGAGAGGTGAGTCGCTGAGCTGGCGGTGTTCTGCAGGCGTCGGGCGGCGTTGTTCGCGTGCGCGCGTCGGGTAGGAGGCCATCAGCGGAGTGCAAAGCAGATGCACCAGATGCAAGCTTTACCTTAGGGTGCTCTGGGGACAGTATAGACACGGTAGGTGTTCTGGGGGCAGTATAGACACGGTGGGGACGGCGAGGTGGGGGGAGGAGGGGAGGGATGGCCGCGGCGGCGATGTCGTGGCTTACAGGAGGACGGCTTTGAGCAGCAGACGTGTATGTAGGTAGACGCAAATATATTTTGTTCTCTCGACATACAGCGTGCAGTGTGAAAGCGTTTGCGAGGGCAGGAGGAGAGCAAGGAGCGTCGTAGCGGCTGGAATCCGAAGTCCGCGATTCTGCAGAGACGGCCGGTGCGTAGGGACAAGAAGAGATATTCTCTATGGACGAGCTACGATACAGCGTGGCTACAGAGGGAGGACACATTTTGGGACTTTGCGCGTCCAGACGAGCACGGGCGCCTATTCGCCGACTTCGCGCGTGCAGCCATCTGCGCGGCTCTGCTCTTGACCACCACCGCCGCCGGCTGCCGCCTCGCCCGCCCGTCCGTCCTCTGCCCGCTCGTCCTCGTACTGCGCGCCGTCTCTGGAGCCTCTGCGGGATCTAGTCATCCCTCTCGACTTAATTCTGGACGCGCGTGCTCACCTTCGAAGACGACGGCCGCTATGAGCCACCAGCGCTGCACGGAGGTGCACCGACATTATACCTGCCAGCTCTACGAGCATGCTAGAACCATGGACGTGCTCACCAGTCGTTGTCAGCTTGCGGCACACGGCGTTCGCCCGGGATGCGCTGCAAGCTCCGCCGGGAGAGCCGTGTTGAGAGCGGTTAGTAGGCGTATATGGTGCCGGAGCGGAAGGTACGTACCGTTTCATGCCGGACGCGGAGTATATGCGCTTGGAGATTCCGCGCAACCTGCGCACTCGAGACTCGAGAGGCGGTAAGTCAACACGATTGTACCTGCTGGATTGTTAGCGACTCGCGAGGCTTGTCAGAACCATGTACTTACATACTCAACAGCGGTAGGCACGCGGCGAACGACCGTCCGCCCGGGATGCGCCGATCTGCTCCGGGAGACACTGTGAGGTCGCACACAGTGAGCTAGCGTGCAAGGTGCGTGCAGCGCGAGGCACGTACCAGTGCGTCTCCGGTCTAGACGGAGACGTCCTGCTGCGAGACTCACGGTGAGTATCGAGGCCGGGACTTGATGTGTGTTGTCTCTTCGCGCGCTGACATACGGACGATGAGCTGCATCATCGTCACGGCTCAGAGGCCACAAAGGTACGTACCAGTTCTTTCGGGCGGGAGGTGAGTCCGACGACGGCGTTGTACCAGTTGACGAATGTACGTCCTCTGCGTGCCCGAGCGGGCGACAATCTTGGATATGTGTAGTCGTGAGCTGACCGGCAGCGTAGCACCTGGGACAGTGGTCGAAGTCAGCCGGGTGGGACAGCACATAGAAAGGAGGACTGTACATACCAGTTGTGACGACACGTATGTCGAGAGGACCTGGCTGCCGGGCAGACGGTGAGTTGCGCGGCTTGCGCCGCGGAGATCCCGTCGGTCTGATAGCCGTCGCAACGGCGGCGCCGCTGCTCTACGTGACGAGGGCGTCGATGTCCAGCAGAAAGGCTGAATGGGAGGCGCTGACTGTCAGCCGACGATTGCGTCATGAAGGGACACGATACGTACGCGCAAGTTCGCCCCGTGAGGGTGACATCCCCGGTCGAGGATGCTCCGGCACGCTGGGAGACGAAAGCGGCGATGAGGGACTGCGTCCGCTCGTACCCAGTGAATCGTTGCGACCGCGGGGACGCTCCTGAAGCATGAGCGGTGTCTTCGGAGTGCGGATGCGCCGAGTGCCGACGCACGCCGTATCTAGCGTATGTAGGTGGTTAACATGATGCTGACCCAATGCTGTATAGAAATCGCGTCGCGTACTTACCATGTCGTCTGTACAGATACTGCTCACCGCGGAGCGAAGGCGAGGGCGTCGGGCCAGCCCTTGTTAAATCCCGGACCGTAGGCAAGAAGGCATCTGGGAGATGTTTTCGTCAGTGGGTTCCGGAAGCCTGAGCAGCAGATGCCACGTACCAGATACCCGCCTGGAGTGTTCGAGTTGCGCTGCATGTACCGTAGATAGTCACTGAAATTACCGGAGTTGTTCCCTGTAACTATGCGTGTGCTGAGGACTCTGCCATGTGACGAGAACGTGTTGAAGAGCGTGAGGAGCAGGGAGTGCAAGGTTGAGCTGGCCGGGACGAAGAGAGACAAGAACGCGGGGGGAAGAAGAAGGGAACGAAGGAGGGAGCGCATGCAAGATCAGAGTAATGTTTCAGCAGAAGAGCGAACACGACAAGCGACACAGCGGCGAACTCTTGTCTCGGATCTTGCGGACTGCGAGGGCATCGCATCGTAGCGTAATCATGCGCCCCGACTCGGAGTGGCTAGTATCCTGTACAAATCGGGAATTGATGTCTGCAGCTCGGCTGTTACGTACCTGCTCTGTGACCTGGGAAACACCACATCGGGCAGACTGTGGTTAAGCGACGTGTATAGGATATGCCGCAGCCAGTAACATGATCTTCCGTCCAGCTCCTCGTAACACTGCTTCAGCAGCCAATGATACTCGCTCTACGACTCAGGTCCGTCGTCCTCGTCTTTCCGTCACCTGTGTCTGCCCCATGCGCTCCTCGGGCCACTCCGCACAACGCAAGGTGGGAAGCGGACAGGGTCAATCGTCGGCCGCGCCCAGTGCTGGTTAGGGTTGTTGCGACGTTTCCGAGTGATGGGAACTTGGAAGGGAAAATCAAGGGCATGGGGCATTGTAGGGACTCTCCTGCACAGGGCAGATCTCGCTCGGAGTTGCCTTGCGGAAGTACAGCCTGCAGAGGCTCGATACAATTGAGAACATACAGGATGACTGCTGCTGGGATTCTGCGATGTGTGGGGCGGCCAACCATACAGAGTAAACCCGTAATAGAGGATGATGTCCTTCTGGAATGCAACAGCTTCCCCGCGCATCTCATGGCCGGGATCACCGGTCTTGAACACTGTCGGAAGTGTCAGTTGAGCATGCGATCGAGCCGAGACTGCCCGGGCAAGCCTACCGATATCCATGTCGACCGATATTCCTGAAACGGCGATATTAGTCGCGGAGACGCTATCATACCAGTCCGCGATACGTAAGACTGTGTCATCGCTCGTTTACTTACTCCCTTCCAGGTCTGAGTTTAGCCCAGTAATTCTTGTCCTGGTTCCTGGCTTGTCCCTACGCAGTTGCAGCTTGGGGAAATGCTGCTATAGCACCTACTCGAGTCTGCAGGGCAAAACATAAGGACAGTGGTTGTGGAATAGATTGGGGCCATCCCGAACAGTACATTTCCCATCAGCATCCTCTCCTGGTTGCCCGGAGCAAGACATAATCGCCGTGTGTACATCATCCTGTGGGCATGTACGTCAGAACGTCAGAACGTCAGCGCTCGGTCGACTCTTCGGCTGGACGCCTCTTAGAGAAGGTACGCGTCGCGACGTGCCGCGCAATGTCACGGGACCGCGATCTGGACAGTTGCATTCCAATTTCCATGCCGCTGCAATCTACGGATGGTACCTACTGTTGCGGAAACCTTTGCTGCAACTGCGCGAGACAAGGAAGCCCTTTATGTACGCTGAGTCGAGGTACGGACCTTGTGATAGTCGCAACCCAGCATGGAGAGGCAGAGACAACAGCTCCGTCGCGGACTATGTGAATATGAGAGCAGAAAGTGTGTAGCGTGCCGCAATTTCGGATCAGCTGAGCTTCGCTATAGCAAGAGCAATGAATCGAGCTGGTACGCTGCATGCTTAGTGCCTTCCATTTGACGCATCGCAGCTGGAGCTGCGTGGATCTCAGGCCGGCGGTAGCATGTATGTCACACGCGTTGTCATTGCCGGCATGAGCAAGCAGGCTTCATGTCCAGGATTGCCCGCCAGCAAGCCCTACAACCTACTTCCTCGGCGGGTTTCGGGTCGAATTTTCACAGTACAGTCTAGTTCATAGTTAGAACATCTGTGTTGCGTACCGCACAGTAGCTCAGTGAGGCTCTTCAAACATAGAGACAAATCCGAGACGGGAGCACAAGATCGCAAGCGGTGTCATCTCACAGGAACCGTTAGAATGCGTGGGCGGACTACACGCGATACTCCTCTGATTATCCCAATCTGGAGCGTTCCCGAAGCCCGCCGCCAGACGGCTACAGCTTGGTCCCAGCCAATAGCTACGCGTCCTAGAAGACGGTGCGTAGTGACGAGCAAGACAGCCAGAGAAGCTCACAGAACATACCTGTGCGCTGCATGCTCCAGCCCTCGAAGAGCGTAGTAGCGTGCATTGGCCATGTCAGCCTGGAGAGTCTTCGCTCTAGGCTTGCTCCAAGTCCGAGCCTGAGGCCACCGCGGACATGTCGTTGCGAGCTACGTGTTATCGCTCGTGCCGTTCGAGTGAGCGTGTCAGCATCGAGCACCAGTACATAGCAGTTGCCTGAACTGCAGCCGAAGACGCAAGAAATCCTGTACGCACCAGCACGCGTTCCGAGGAGCGGCAGACATTGAAGGTCTCCTTCGGCGTGCCAGACGTCCGTATCGCGTTTACTGGGCCGCTCTCGCATTCTCCGGGCTGTGCGTCTCCGTGCGCACTTCGAAAATGATGCCGCATGACACTAGGAGCCTCTTTGAGGCGATCGTACTGTCCCTAATGCAAGCTTGGATGCAGGAGGACAGCCAGGAACCCGTAAGCTCGAACGCTCATGCCGCAACTCGATGAGAAGCCACTCACCGTTGTCCCGGATACATCCCACCCTCGACGAGGAGGAAGGGCGTCGGAACGCCTCTGCCGGGTCGTGCCCGAAGCAACGGACGAGGCTCACGACTGGTACGCGTCTGTATAAACGAATATGCATGTATTCCGTGTGCGTAGTACTCTTACATCGCGAGCTACAGCGATCGTCTGAGCCCAGCTATCCCAGTGAAGCCTGTATGGCGCCGTCGAACAGACTCTCCGAATGCAGACGATGCTGTTTGTCTCCGTCTTTACTGTGTGCCGCCATGATATCAAAGTCTGCCACGACGACGAGCCATTTGTGCGGTTGTGCACTAACTACGAATTCGGACGAACTCCCACACGAATGTGCAGAGTGCATCGTGTGTCCTACGCTGGTATGACCTGCTACGTTCGCCGTCAGAGAAAGCGGGCATACCGCGATGCAGCGGCGACTCGACCTCGCGAAGACGTCCGCTTGCGTGTGCTTCTAGTCGTCCTCAGTGCCAGAGCTCGACCTACGGGTCCCATTCAACAGTGAAGTCAGCTACGGGGTGGGCCGCGCATGATCAACGCCGCCGACCCTAAACGCAGACCGTCGACCCGGGCACGTCTTCCATTGCTGCAAGAGCCTGACGAGCGAGGGCGAACGTCTTCTCTCGAATCTGTCTGTCTATCTCGATGTTTCGACGTGGGATCCTCAAGTCAGCGACGCAACGGGTTTCACGAGAAGCTCGCTCGGAGTGCAGGTCGACGCGACCATGCCTCTCGATGTCCACAATGCTCGAGCACGTATCTCACCCCGCCGGTCGTCGCCAGACGTCCGCGTGCACGCCTCATAACGACACAGGCGGGCGGGTGTGCGCAGAGGACGTGCCGTCCCGACGCAGCGAATCTGGGACACGAAGATGGGCAGTCGACATCATCCGCCCGTCGCGCAGTCCGTGTGCCTGGACGTAGGAAGCTCGCTCGATCTGGACCGCCTCGGCGGATGCGAAGAGGTGCGTTCTGCACGCTCGTCTGCCTTCTGCGTGCACGGGCACGGAGTTCAGGTTAGTGCATACTATACGTGCCCGCGGTGTGCTCCCGGCCGTCCACTGCATTGCCTGTGCACTCTACAAGTCAGCAGTGGAGAAGGGGAGAGAAACGAGGGCGGCGGGACGTACAGATTCTCTACGAGCCACGAGCCACGGCGAAGCCACAAGCTGCCGACCCTGACGACGTTACGAGCGAGGAACAAGCGAACCACGTTCGCTGGTCATGCCCGAACACTGTGGTGAATGTTCCGACCGCCGTGCCCGTGTCAGAGTCACCGTTCGCCGCCGCCGAGGGTGCTCCCTCCCTCTAAGCTTGGCTGAGGCTCCTGGACAGCCCCGTGTAACTGCGCCTGCACGTCTTGCTGAGAGTCGGGTCTTGCATGAGACCTGAAGGCCTGAGATCCAGCAGAGGCTCGTGAGCGTGCGCAGACTCGAATACGACTCGGAGGGACAGTACGTACCTCAGGGTCGTTCGGATCGACGATATTCCCAGCTCGTACCGAACCCGGAAGCGAACGACGCATCAACATGCGTACGTTCGGCCCACGAGTGCGTTCTGGAACCTCGCATGACGGCGAGCTCGCTGCGTGTAAGTACACTGTACAGTGCCGCCGTCGCCTCGTCCGCCGCTCTCAAGTCCATCTCCAGAGGTTGCAGCCCGCCGTCCGAGTTCGTCCCGGTGCCAGTGCACGATGCAGGCCGTGAGGGCGCCGCCACACCGTACGCACGCCGCAACGTACATACTTCGGAGCGGCGAACTCCCATGGCGTGGGATGCGCCTCCTGCCCGCCCGTTGCGCGAGCGAACTGGCTAGTCGACGTCTCAAGCGACGCGTTCCGTGCATGCGCGGCGTCCCGACGTCCGGTGATTCCGTACGATGTACGCCAGCCTTCGACATGCCAGTGGGCGACGGCGAGTTTCCCGCACGCGTCCTTGCGCTGGTCTTCGTCCGTCCGTGTACGGAGATAAGTACGAGCTGTCCCTGTCGATCTGCACTCCGGTTTCTGGGAAACTGGCTGCACAGAAATCGACACGCAGGGAGCAGTCTACAAGGATTCTGCGGGCATGAGCGTGAGCCCGAGCCCGAGCCTCGGGTGCGCAGAGACAGAGCGGCCGAACAGACGAACGCACCATTCTCCCGAGTCCAGACGTCACTGTATCTGATGTCAACACGACGAGTGACGCCCTGGCCGACGAGGCCGTCCATCAAGACTCGTACTTACTGTGGTTTGCGCATCGAAGCCCGAGTCCTGGGGTTCTGATGTTCTGATGTCGCAACGCTCGCGCGATTGCTGCCTTCGTTCGGGACCGGCGAGATCGAGCTACGAAGTCAGCGTCCGGCGTCCCGTGTTCGGGGGTTAGAGGCGGATGCCGGATGCCCGCAGTCCTGATGCACGTACCAGTAGCGGTGGTGAGGTTGGACTGGGACGTCTCGCAGAGGCTGGCGTGTGCAGACGGCGAGACTCCTAACTCGAGAATGTCCGGGACGAACAGGACTGGGTATATGGATACTGTACGACATACGCAGGCAGCCCGGGATGGCGAGAACGTCGCTGCGTGACCGGTATCCCAACGAAGTCCCAGATGACGTCGCGACGGCAAGCAAGGGGTCCGAACTGGGAGCACGGCCGGTGAGCGCGGGCGGTCGAGACTCGAGAGTCGAGAAGCGAGGACGCCGTGCGGATGCAGACGTTCCCTCGACCGAACACGGAGGGCGGTGGCCCGTGCGCGGACACGGTGCGTGTCGTGTTTGTCCTGCCCGGACGCGTATAAGTACTAGGCTGGAGCCGGGGTCTTGTCCTCCAGCACTCACCTGTGCGCCGCCTGCTCCCCACTTCCCTCTTCCCTCTGCGCTCTACGCTCTGCCGCTCCCTCCCCCACTACTCGCCGTACATCCTCGCCGTCGCCGGTTTCACCCTCGACCTCGCGACCGTCCGACACGACTCCGCTGCCGTCCGCCTCGCCTTCGACGCTGTTTGTCTCCCCTCCATCGCTGCGGCCGCGGGACCAGCATGTAGTTGCTCAGGTTGGTGAGTCGCACCTATCGTATACCTCGAATGCGAGACTGACTGCTATTGTTCCGTTAACAGGAACACGATCGAGCACTTCGCCTTCCCACCATGTGCTCTGGTCGGACGAGAGATGCGTCGGGACGTGTGACGCTGGACGGTGGTGAGCCGGTGCGTATACTTGTCGTGTCATATGGGTGCACTGGCGAGGGCGGAGAGGACGGGAGACGTCGGCATGTGTGGACCGCGAACGGAGGGTTGGATGTTGTGTAACACTTGTTTAGCGTAGTTATGCTGTCGTGCACGGTCAGTAGTCGGCCTGGGTACTGAACATAGCATCGTAATCGGCGTACATACCTAAGTGTGAACATATTTTGTCGATCTATCATGGCTGCACGCCGCGTGTCTTGACGTATGGGTGATGTGGCACAGGAGCGCGTCGTCGGCGCAGCGCCGTGATGCCGCGAAGCGTGTGCGCATCGATCGCAGGTGACAGGGCGGGTTCTGCGTGATGTCAAAGAACGAGTTGGTGAGTGCGATAGAGCAGCAAGTCAATAGAGGTGCTTACGACGGCGTTATGGGATGAGTGCAAGACGACAGCCTGGAAGCTGCGAGTATCGTCGTACTCGTGGCGTCTTAGTGGTAGCGTCTCACTCGAAGCGTGAAGTGCAGACGTCCAGAGCGATGCCTGTATGCGTCGCACTGTTCCAGGGCGCAGGAGACTGACCTGATCGCATATGTTCGCACTGGCACACTCTGTTCGAACACTCTGACAGTGTGTAAGACGCATGCAATTGACATGTACGTACATCGCAGATCGAGTCAAACGAAGGTCCACAATGAGATAACTGACCGGGAATGGCTTCGCGCGGGAAGTAGCGTGGACAGCCTCTGCGGCGTGGACGAGGAGACCGGAGGCGGAGAGGATCAGAAGGGCAGGACGTGGGGACAGGCGAGAGCTAGAGCGGAGGCCTGCAGGATCGATGCTGCGAGATGGGCAGGAGCAGCCTCGTGTGTTGGGCATGTGGGGAGCGAAGGAGATGGGCGCGGACGGGGACCCGGGCGCATCGAGCGGTCTGTGCAGTGACGTCCGGCGTGTGCAGTCGAGTGCGAGTGCGAGTGCGAGTGCGGGGCGAGCGAGGGCACAGGAGAGACGTCGACGCAAAGAGCGAACAAGAACGAGTGCGAGTGCGGGGCAGCGAGGCTCGAGCGGAGGAGGGGCGCACCCCTGGCACCTCCCCGGACCGGTGCCCATGCAGTGCGGGTGCACCGGGTCTCCGTATCTTGGCGCTGGCGAGGCGCAAAGATGTCGAACATGCGTTGGCGGGCTCGAGCGAGGTTGTCTCCTCCCCCACCTCTACAACTCTCCAGATCTTAACCTCTTCAATCGCACGACAACATGGCATTGTAATCTGCTGACGACGTACTCTGTAAGTGCCAGTACCATAATACCATGCCCCCACCGCTCTATCCAAGCGCCCACCCGCCAGCAACCGTCGTTGACAAAGTCAGCTCAACGCCCCATATTTCTCGCAGCGACGGCTGCACACAACGCCATATAATGAATGCGTGCAGGGCACACTGGCATTCGCCCTCTCCCGACCTTTCTTCTCCGGCGAACACCTCCCTTTTCCCACCGTCTATCGTCCCCCCATCCATCCCGTGGCGACCCCCGCCACACTCATGCGACATCGCCAACCCCACTTTTCTTGGTCCCAGCAACTTTCAGGATACATCAGCACCTCAGGACGCACGCGCGAAGTCTACACCACCGCTCGATCACCACCGACAAGCCATTCCGTATCCCTCGCCACCGCTGACCGACGCCGCCCTTGCGTCGACCGTTCCGCTGCCTGACGTCTACGGGGAACAGTCAAGACACACTCTCAGGGAGTTCGATTGCGAGGATCTGGTCCATGAGAC
>ML211811.1:0-11575 GCA_004369055.1 Polyporus arcularius HHB13444
TGACGAGATGCGCCGTTGGACGCGTCTCGTTGCCGTTCTTCACGCTCTTGCAGCGCAGGAGGACGGGCAGAGATCGAGATCGAGGAGATGCGTCCTGTTGGACGCGTCTTGTCGCGGATTTTCTGGCTCTTCCTCAAGACGCACAGCGCAGGACGGCTGGAAAGAGGCGGAGACTGACGGGACGCGCCGTTGGAGGCGTCTCATTGCGGGGAGTCTTCGCGCTCTGGCAGCGCAGGAGGACCGCCGGGAAATAGCGCCCACCACCTGTGGGCTCCGGCTCAGGCCGAGCCGAGCTCGAGCTGAGCCCGAGCCGTCTTGGAGAGCCCGGCCTGAGGTTCGAGCAGGCCGTGGCTCTCCAGGCCGAGCCGTAGCCGCGGCTTTCGAGCCGAGCCGAGCTCCGCACATCACTAACCAAATGTGGTGTTCTCAATACCAAAGGCAATGGAACACAGACTCACACATTGGTCGAATGAATTTAGCAGATACTATGCCCGTCTGCACGAGAGTAAATTGCTTCAGGTTCAATGCTCATCTGGTACGTCTGACATATGCACACTATGATTGGAACACCCTATGGTTACACATTTCTCTCGTCTGCAGAGGCCCCCCGACTTGGTTGCATAGGGCGCGTACGCGCGATAGCCACATCCTCTGACAGTCGATACATTGCGACCGCCACTGGAGGCTTCGGAGCAGCTGATTTTGCCGTAATCATATGGAGTGGGACGACGAGTCCAGAGAGGATGCTGCTCATGATACCATACACACAACTGGGTGAGTATGACAGTATTCACAGTCTCCAGTTCTCCGAGGCCAGCGAATTCTTGGCGGGCATAACCGATCTTGGCAATACCTTTATCTGGCGCGTGGATGATGGTGTGGAGATCCTCCAGTCCTATGACCACAACCACCTCCAGGGCTACTTGCACTCCTGTGCATGGCGGAGGCACAGTCTCGATCATCTCACGCTCACTATCTTTGGATACCAATTCTACCCGTCGTCGGCCCGGGATGGTGTGCTATCAGTCAGAGAGGCGCATCTATTCCACTCAACGGTGACCACCAGTGAATCTGTCTCCATAATTCCCCACGATATCCCTGCTATCTACAATCCGAGGCTCAATTTCCCGGCCAGGGCCACCTACAAACAGATCTACGACAACGTCATCATCTCACACTCGTCCAGCGGCTTTTTATTTGCGGTATGGAGCAAGGCCGCGTCTGAATGCTACGTCTGGCGAGTCGTTGATGCTACCCCTACATATGAAACACACCGATTTGATTTCGGACACCCTTACTCCACCCCTTCCTACGCGGGCTTTATAGGTGACACACAGCTCGCGGTCGGTTTCACTGACGGCACTATCCGTTGGTGGGACATATTCCCGATGACCACAGCCGAACCCTGCGGCATCCTCTCGCTCATCCCCAAACCTTCCACGGTGATAGACCTCTCCATTTCACCTCTGCACTTGATGTTCGTCGCATGGTGTTCGGAAGACCACAGTGTAGAAGTCCTACTACGGCGCACCACCACTCTCACAACGCAGGCCCGGGGTTGCCGCTCGCGCGATGACTCCGCGCTTCGTCTGGTCCTCCATGGCCATACAGCACAAATCAATGCTGCCTGCGTCTCCCCATGCGAGCGATACATCGCTACCGCCTCCCACGATGCGACCGTCCGACTGTGGAGTGCCAGGGATGGAGCGCTCCTATGGACCTTCCGCGACCACAACAATTGGGTGTCGCACGTCATCTTCTCGCCAGACGGGAAGTTTCTAGTATCGGCGGACGGGTGTGGGGGGGTTCGTATACGCCCTCTGGTGATGTTTGTGAGGAATGTGCCGGTTTCCTCTCATGATGATACCTTCTAAGGGTGGTCAGAGCGGCTCAGACGTTCTGGATGCGCAACCATCATACTGCTCTTTCATGTAGCTTGTCGGACATTTACTGTGACCAGAAGCTATAGAGTCCGCTAGTCATGTACAGGAACACTTGCGGCGAATGTAATACAGACCCAGTACAGTCCACCGGTAACGGAAATCATAGACTGTATACACGGACGGCCCTGTCCCTGTCCTCGAGGCCGAACCAACCGCCCACGTTCCATCCGCAACCCGTGCCCCTCAAGACGCTAGCTAATACCGTCCGCCACACCTTGAAGTACCTACTCAGGACGCTCTATGCGACGAGGGTCCTTCAACCCATTGGAGTGATGAGGAGCTTCTCACCTGATCCAGAGCATGCGGTGTTGCAACTTGGGAGGCTCAAACTCATGCACAGCTGCCGCTGCAAGTACGAGAGCTGGTGCAGCGATTTCTGGGAGTCGTGATCCGCAGTCGAGCGCCACGGAAGCTCAAGGTGGGTATGAAGCTCGAGGCTCGGCAGTGAGCGCGTCCAGGGGAGACGTAGGTCGATGACGAGGGATAGGACCGCAGCACGAGCTGTTTTTCTCCGACGCATCGACAGCGGCCCAGGTGAAGTAGATGCAGGCATGTGAGGAGCGGCCGATGCAGCTGCAGCCGATATCGAACAAACTCAAGGGAGACGAACCCTCGGCAGGCTGAGGAGCGCGACACGGGGGAGGGAGTGCGCTGAGCTGGTCGTACGCAGCAGCGGAGACAGCGAATCCGGGTCCGTAATCTGTCCTCCTCGCGGCTGGTCTCAGGTTGCGTGCGACTTTGCGAGCCCGAAATGTGCGCGCCGATACCTCCAAGGCCATGGAACGGGACACGTCTACCCAAGCCCACATGTGCGTGCTCTCCTTCCGGCATCTCGTGGGGTGCGATCCAGCCAGCCGAATTTTTGAGAGCTTGATGAATCCGAAGCGGCGCTCGGTCTGCGTGAAATTGCGTTATGAATGGCAGTCAGCTGCTGCGAGAGCGGATTTTAGTTCTCGTGCGCAAGACTAGCGGTAAGTGCGTGCAGGAAGACTCACAACAGGCTTTGACATTGTGGTGCTGAAGATTGATCGCCATGCCAATGGGGGCGGGGCAGAGGATAGGGGACCTGGTTCTAGATGATCGCGACCTTGAGCTGTTAGCGGAGGTGGGCGAGAGCAAGGGCATGTATGTATCGCGCGTGTCTGTGAGTCTTCCAACCATGCTAGTGACCCTGACATGTCTTTCGAGAACGAAAGGAGTGATACAGCGCGCTGCAACAAACGACACATAGACAACTGGTTGGCACGCGACTGACACGCAGACACCATCCCTCGGACAGTGCAGATAGACGGGTTAGAATACTCACCATTGACCCTTCCAACGTCTGCTACAAGAACATCCCTCAGCAGCGCAGACTTGCGCTCGCTGCCGTCCTGGTACTGGCATACAAAGTGCTTGCACACGGAGCGATTGTTGTTGCGGTCGAGCGCGGACTGGAGGCAGGGTCTTGACGGAGGGCATCGTCGTGGCATTGGGACCGTTCGGCCTGAGGGCGTGTGCGTGCCACTTGCAGCCAGCGAGAAGGACGCAGTGGGGATAGCACGCAATGGCAGAGCGAGCAGAACGGGAGGCACAGCAGCTGTGTAGTGAGCGAGCGACGACGGCGACAACAACGACGAGGCTGGACACGCGCGCGCGGACGTTTTCGCAGGCCGCACATGTCGGATCAGCGGCGAAGCGTATGTATGGATGTGTATCGACATCGACATCCACGCCTGAGCCAGAGAAGGTTGACGAGGCGGTCTGCAGACATTACAGTCCGTGGGATTCGCATGCGCGTCCTCGTCCTCAACCCGTTCATCAATATGTCCGAGCTGGATGCTGGATGATCGTTCATACCTGTGAACCAGATAGTGTGCTGTTCAGTACGCGGATTGGCGGCGGAATCTCCGCCAGACGTGGAGACGTACCTGGCCAACTTGCGTCTCCGATCCTCTGGCGGGTCTGCGCCCCGATGCCTCGTCCGTGATGCAGAAACGACCTGCATCGGGACAGATCACCGTGTGGCGAGGTGAATCACGACCGACCGACCAAACACGCCATGCGTACGTGCGTGCTTCGCCCGAGCGCTGATCGAGGATTAGCCCACGACACGTTCCGAGAAGTTCGGGGAGCAGCGTTGACGAGGCGATATGCTGTGAGAACGAATGAGAGCAGGGAGAGAATAAGAGCGCACAGGGAAGGTCCCAATGCTACACGATCCACGCTGTCCTGGAGCTGTCCCGGCCCTGTCCGTGCAGGCTGGCGTTGTCAAGGTCGGTACAACTTCCATGGCGCACTAGGGCTGGATTGCGAGGCCTTGAACGTTTCGTTTGCGCGTTCTGTGGCAGCCGTTAATGCGGACAGAGGAGTCCAGCGTTAATGGCGGTACATACCTGCCGGCGAGCACCGAAAATCCATGGGCCGGAGGGAGCTTATGTGCGAATAACAGAAATTCATTCTCCGCAAGACCACCAAAACTGGCCCCGGCGGCATACGACCTCTGGGCGCTTTTGCAGGAGGAGGAGGAGGAGGAGGAGGAGGAGGAGGAGGAAGCCGTTTGTGGGGGCAAGAGAGACGCGATCTCGGGCGTTTAACCGCGGGACGCGCCACTCTCACAGACCCGGTGTACATCGACCACACTCATCTCTCTCGCCCGCTCTGCCTGGGCCCTGCGCAGCATGCCCCGCAACCCCCACCGCGTCTTGCTCACTGGCAGCCCGCAGCATGGACATGCTTTTCGCTCGCTAGCGTGAACTGAGTCGACCTGCCCCGTCGCGATCTGAGTAGCCGCTGTGCGTACGTGCGTCCGTCACTCACCGGATCGCACGCTGACTTACTGTAGTGGCCTTTCTTGCTCTCCTCTGCTGGCCAGTCACGCATTTGTCTGAGGTCGCCTCTGAGGTGGAAACCCGTGTGTTACAGCCTCCCTCAAGTGGTCGTCAGGCTTCAGCGTCCGACCTGGCAGGCTCGTCCGAACGGCTGTTCCTCGTACAATCTCCTCGACATTCCTGCTCAGCATGTCAACCTTCGCGGATCGCCAGATTTAAGGATGTCGGCTCGTTGGAGAACGCGGAGTTGCAAGTAGACGGAGGTAGTCAGACCAAGTCTGTCGCAGCTAGCGCAGTTAAAGTCGATGTCGCATTGATTTGCGACGGGTTCATTTCCACGGTCAGACCCACGGTCAGTACTCATGCACTACTCAGGCTTGTTGTTGTCTCTCCACGGTGATTGACCGCAAATTCTTTGCAGCTCTTCTGCATCATTGCCAACCGTGTCTCTGCCCACGAGGTCGAGGACATCGGGTCTGTAACTGAGGCAAATTAGCGAGCTATCTTCATGCGAACGTCCCTGCAAGACCCAGGCAACCCAGCTAAGGCTCAAGACCGCTCGTGGGGGATTGTCATGCGTCATTGCGCAGCGTGGATGGGCCGACAGCTTGCGTGCCTAGTGTGGGATTAGGCGAGTCATCATCTGCAAAGCCCCGGTTTTATCTCCCATGCCTGCTCTACTTCCATCGCACTCGGGCTTCTTGTTTTCACCTCCCTCTTAACGTTCTGACGTGCAGCCGTCGAGCATCATATGTCGTGATTTACCCCCGCATCCAGTGCCGTCCATACCTCCCCTACCTTCCTCCAGCCTTCAGGGATCTCTTGCGCTCGCTCCCGAGTCTGCCGTCGAGGAATGTGGCAACACTCGCGTATGGCTGTCGGTGGCTCTCGTCCTCATCTTCCCCGTCCTCCACGTCCGTACCTGCGTTCCTCCTTGGCGCCACCCAACCCGTCTTGTCGCGGCGCCTGCTCGAGGAGAGATGTCCAAGTTCGTGCCGACGGGACCTTTGGGCCGAGGAAAGCGGCAAGGTCAGTAGTATGCCCCTGGTTCTTCCTCGAGTTTCCTGACACCTATCGCGTTTGTGTTCTCTTCTGAGCAGTCCACCATCGATCGATCAAGCTTCAAGATCCGGAGGTGTACACCCTGCTGGCAGGAGGACCAAACGAGGAGGATTAAACACACGGATATTCCCGCCGATGCTCGACGGTCCCCCGCCATCGCGATGCATCGCGTCTGCATACATGGAGCTGTTCGCTGTCGTCGACTTGGAGGCTGTCCCGCAGGCTCACGTCCGCATCCGCTCACTTCTTCCCCATACCTCCACCGCCGTATCATCTTATCCAAGTTCCACAGCTGGTCTCCGTCGCGACTGGATGCCGCTGCTCGTACGACCTCTACAAAACGCAACAGGTCCTGTCCTCGGACCTCTATCCTTTGAGCCGGTCGGTGCCCGCTGTTACTAACGCACCTACGTACGCATCGTGGGCGCCAGCGAAGGATCGAGTCTCGACGCTCCTCCGGCTCGGGGTAGACGAAGACCTTCATGGCGTGCTGGTCGTTCATACATTCCCCGCCCAGACATTCAGCAGAACGACTGAGTAGCATGGTCGAACTCATACTGGACGCCGTCGCCGCAGACTTGGCAAGTTGGACGCAAGGCACGTCGGCTCTCCTTAATCTTCCACGATGATCAGCCGACCCCGATCTTTCTCAGACGAACGCGGACCGGGAGGACACCTGGAGCAAACACGACGACCAGGACGGTCCAGACCCAAGATCTGATGTCGGAGGATGACATTCGTCACTCAGATCATGGCGCGATCTCCTTGGTTCTGGCGACAGCGAGGGATGCAGTCTCGATACACGCGTTCGGTACGGAAATCAGAAACGTCGAGACAAGTCCTTCCCATCTCGTCGCGCGGCTCTTTTCACCGAGTCTTCGTCTGACTGGGCTGCGTGAGCGCAGGGGGGCTTGACAGTGAGTTTTGCGTGCTCTGTGTATCATACACTGTACAGGCTCTTACAGCCTGCTCAATACTATGGGCGGCAAATAACCATTAGGCTTCACTCTGCCGTGCGACGTATGCCACCAGAGTCCAGGTGCCACCTGGGTGCCACCATCATGATGCGTCGGCAGCGTCGCATCTTCTCAGTGAATCTCATACGCTCACAGACATGTGCCATATGTAGCCCGACTCACAGATTTTTGAGGTGTCTGATGTGATTGAACGGCGCTACTGCTGCCGAACAGCGAAAGCTCGTCCTCTCCCCTCCAGTGATATGTCGTAGATCGACACCGGCTGGCCGTGCGTCGACAGGACTGGTGTCATTCCATAGGCATTCTGGAGATACTAGGCGACATGAGTCTTCCCAGAACACAACCCTGATATACGAACGTATTCCGGGCACAGGAGGGATGGACGAGCTTCAGTGCGCTGCTAATCAATTTAAGCAACAGAACATCAGCTCGGCTCGCGCCCTCTTCGTGCCCTCGCTCACAGCCTCAAAACATTGGATTTGAGTAGGGCTACTGAGTGGGATCTGGAGTCCGTCTCCTCCCCCTTTTCAATCCAGGACCATCGCCCTTCTCAACCCAGGACCATCCTCTCCGAGATCTCTGCACCATCTGTACGACTGAGAGCTTGGAGATGCCCTCCGAAACAGCAGGCGATCCCGCGGATACCTCTCCTACAACTGCGGCCACAGGGGAATCCCGCCAACCCGACAGCTCAGCAAGCGGCGGTGCAACTCAGTCTGGCAGTTCACAACCAAATGCGCAAGTACGTGTGTTTGATCTCGCTCAGCGTATAGTGCTGACGATGACGTACTTGTCCGGACACACAGCAGCCACAGGAGACACAGCGCGAACGGCCGAAGTGGGAAACTGCCGAGACTCTCAAGGTGAGTACTAGTAGTTCATCGGCACTACGGGAAGTAAACCCATTTTAAAACACCGATAGAGACGCCTTTTCCGCTAAAAAGGCGATTAAATCGCGTTTCACAGCCACATCAATAATCAGTGTACGCAACTTAGCGCCGCTTAGATCGTTGATTAATCACGCCTGTGAAACGATGCTTACAATGCTGATTAAACAGTGTTTCAAGCGTTGAATATTCCCGGCCCTCTCTCGAAAACTTCAAATACTATGAAAACTACCTCAACTATCTAACAGAGTGCCCACTACCTCTGAAGTGACGCATAACTACAGGTGATGGCCCTGCGTTGGCTCTGAGTCGGGCAGGAGTTGAGAATGCATCCAAGAAATCGCCCAAGTCCATCATTTGTTTGTACATAACCTTGCTAACAGGTAGGCTAGTGTGAGAGTTAGTACCCTAGTGGTTACGATGTGCCTTCTGTCGAGTCTGAGTTCCACGTTCGATCCCCGCACTGTCCGATCACGCCTCATGCCTTGGGTCTCGAGTAGTATTTTTATTTTCTGCAGTATTTCGCGGCAAGTTCTTGCCTACGTCCCTGCGATTAGTGGCTATCGAGTTCAAGGAGCAGTTCAAGCCGCCAGGAGCCCATTGTATCAAATGGTGAAAATCAATGTTTTAAACGTTCAAAATCGGTGCAAAATGGCACACTTCCAGTGTTCTAACCACTGATTATTTCAGCGGTTAAAGCGCCTGAAAAGTGCGTGCCCGACGTTGGATAAGAAATTGATCTCAGCATTGCTTTTCACCGCGATTACTTCCCGCAGTGTCGGGTCAAGCATCGTATCTTAAGGTACTGAACACCGTTGAACGGTAGGAATACTGGGAGGCTAGGAAGACGTTCTGCACCGAGGAGCAGCGCACAGAGGCCTGGAACTAGACTGCGAATATCGTGAAGACTTACAGCGACGAGTTGGTCGACCGATGGAATAAGGAGATGGACAACCTCCTCATCTATGTATGTCGCGTACTCTGACATGCACCGTTTCCAATCCGGACTGATGTCATTGATGTGCAGGCGGGTTTATTCTCGGCGATTCAGACGGCATTCAACGTCGAGTTATATAAACGCCTCACTCCCGACCCCGACCCCGATCCCGTCCTCGTCGCCCTCGAGAGGATCTCAGCGCAGCTCAGCGGTTTCACCGTGAACCCGGCTTTTGTCAACTCCACACAATCCCCCTTCGTGATACTTGACTCCTCCACGCCCTCTACCCCTCCTGTGCCGCTATGGATCGTCGTGCTCAACGCGCTCTGGTTCTCGAGCCTGATCTCGAGCCTGGCCGCTGCTTCCATCGGGATCATGGTCAAGCAATGGCTCACCGAGTACCAATCCGGGCTATCAGGGACGTCGCGCCAGACCGCGCGCCTCCGCCAGCTTCGTCTCAACAGCTTGCAGCGGTGGCGCGTGAAGGAGATCGTGAGCTTTCTCCCCGTCCTTCTTCAGATTGCCTCGGGACTGTTCTTCGCTGGGTTGCTCATCCTGCTGTGGAACCTCAACCGCACCGTGGCCATCGTCGGAACCTTCTTCGTCGCGATATTACTCGCGTTTTCATTAGGCACTATCATTCTCCCCAGCATTGCGACGCATTGCTCCTACCTCTCCCCACCGTCACGGTTGCTATTCGAGCTCACTAGACCATGGAGGAAGGCCCGACACTCCTGCCAACGCCACCTTTCCATCTGGATTGCCTCCCTCTATGACTGTTACATATCCAATTTCAGGCACTTCGAGCTCATGCACAGCGATGCCAAGCAATTCTGGGCCGAGCATCCTCATATCTACCGCCTTTGCAAGATGCTCTACCCACATGACGCCGCCTCCACCCTGGCGTGGCGCGGGATGGAAACTGCCCTTGTTTCTCGACATATAGAGTCACTAGACGGCGAGATGGTGGCAACTGCATACACGACCTCGATGGATACCAAAGTCTTGGGATCACGCCGCTTTGTGCACCACAGAGCTTACCCTCGAGGCCACGAGGACCTGCTTCCAGCGAATCATGTCAGCAAACATTGCGCATTGGGGGAAGGACAGACATCAGGAGCCAATGCGGTCGGTGCACCCTGGCATGTGGAGCGGCGCCCTCATCGCCCTCATGGACGTCTCTAGCACTGATGCTGCGTGGTCACCATCGACCTTGGGTGCGGCGTTGGGTACTGCGTACGATTACTTCCATACATGGAGTCCGCAGAATCAGGCAGACGCTCCAGCGGCACGTTTGGCCTGTGTGGACTTCGCACGTATCATACGCCACTACGATCACAGCACACTCCCTCCCGACTCCCTGAATATCGCACTGCACATATAGTTCATCAGCAAAAGTGCAAAATGTATGCAATGCTATGCAACGTACTGTTAGGCTTGCATACTTATTCATCGCACTCTTGAGCAATGCGGAGACATGGGAATCGTTACAGTGCACTGCAACGGACTGCTGACCCCGGAGTGCACTGCCGGGATTTGCATTACGTCACAGTGCTCTGTCGTAATATGCAGTGACACGCGAACATCGACCTTGCGTCCTGTCTCTTCGCGGTTGAAATGCACACACTTGCGTACCCGTCCGACAGCCGTAAGTACCATAAGTCCGAATTTACGGACCCTCCACTTTTTCTGCGTATCCACATGTGTACGGGGTTGGTACTGGGTACATAGTGGAGCACTGGTAAGTACCTAGTCGAGCGTTTTTCACTCTTTGAGAAGAGAAGAAGGGAGAGCGTCGAGTTGCTAGTTGCGCTCGCGGCTCTATCAACTTCAAGCGAGCCAGACGCGACGCGACACGGCGCACGTGATCGCGCGAACCGGAGTTTCAAATTCAATGCCGCCGCGCTATAAACACGTCGCGTCTGCTCACCTTTCGTCCTGTCTGTCTCTTGCCTACATACCGCAACCCCTAGCTGTTCCTCGCTGCAGAACTCTCGTCTCTCAGATGCTTTCAGGACATGTCATAGTCGCCCCCCTCTGTTACAACTGCGCTGCGTCGCCGCGACTCAACTCGGGTGACGGGTAGAGATGATGTCGAGCATGTGAGGCTCGGAAGGTATCTAGAGGGATGAGAGGCTTGGTCATGTCTCAGGTACGTCTTCATTGGTCTGACGTGTGTCTGGATGCGCATATAGCTGTCCTTTCTCCCTCTCGGCCATCCTCCGGTGCTTCTACTTGGAGCACACCTGCGCCCGGGCTCGCTACTCACATGTGACATCCCGCTCTCTCCCCTCCTCTACCTGGCCCGTCATCAATTCTGCTCTTCCCGGCGCATATAGTCACCCAGACGGGTGTCTTGAGTGCATGCTCCGTCAGCCGGGTAATGGTCGTAAGTCTTAATGTTTTGTCTAAGCTGATGCAAGCACCTCAAGCAGTTTCAAGCGGTCATCAAGCACAAGAACGACCCGGTGCATGCGCGTAGGCTTCGTCCTTTGGTGGTTCTGATACCCTTGCAGATCGTCGATCGTCAGCTTGAGCAACAACACAAGCTCATCTCGCCTCTCGAGAACGTGTATGTGTCTCTCTTTCTATGCTAGCCCCTCTCCTGATTGCATCGCGTGTTGCTAGTGAGAACGTGCATTGCCGTCTGGTGCGTCCTGCGGCTGTCGGTGCCGGACACTTGGCGGGAATGGACCACCGTGCGACGCGGACACACGCACTGCTCGTCCCGGGCTCGTGGGCATGCCTCAGCCCGCAGGTGTCTATTCTGGGTAAGCAAACATCAGTAAACTGCGATATTTATTAGTGGACTTATCTCATCTTAGCACGACTTGGAAGGTCAATAAGAGCCCTAAGACGGGCGCTTAGAGCCCGTGGCTGTGTCCTCCCAAGTGACCCTAAAGTCCAGTTTCAGTCCGCCCTTTCGTTCGCGCTCATATCCTGTCCGTTTGTCTCGAAA
>ML211812.1:0-11555 GCA_004369055.1 Polyporus arcularius HHB13444
CGTTGGCCTTGATGGAGTGGATCTTGCAGAGCTTGACGAGCTGGTCGCGCTTCAGCGAGTGCAGCGCGGGCGAGTTGAAGAGAATCTGGGTCGTATTTGTCGCCATTAGAGCAGCATGAGAGTCATAAGCGTAGAATGGGTCGTGAGTGTCGTGGGAGGAGGCGGGAGGCGGGAGGAGGCGGGGCACGAGGCGGGGCGGGGAAGAGATCTGAGACTCGGAGACTTCAGGTTCATCCAGCCGATCCAATCGCGATCACCTGATCTCGAGCCCGACGCGTGCCGCGTATCACAACATATTGATCCCGACGCTTCGGCGCTCCGATGTCCATCTTGCTCGAGATCGTCTGTCAGGCTGTCGTGCGCACTGGTACTGGTAGCAGACAGCTCGAGTGTATACTCTCATATCATCTCTACAATCGTACAAATTATGTGGACGAACAGACCGAGCCAGCCCGGAGGGTAACGGCGCCTATGAGCCCGATACGACCGTTTCACCTCGAGGTCCAGCCACCGCCGTTCTCCCGACTGCTCCAAGACGGAGGCGGAGTGCGTCGTACGCTTACCCGGCGCACGCAGCGCACCCGACGTCACACCAAGCCTCCTCCAAGCCTCCTAGCGTCCAGAGGCTGCCGCGACCCTGCGCCTCGCCCAGCAGTCGCATACCTCAACCTCGTGCCCGCCCTGTCAACGCACCTCCGCGGCCGCACGCTACGACTTCGAGCACACAACGCCGGCCTACGGAATGCGCATTCAGTAAGATCCGCCATGCACTCCCCCAATGCCCGAAACGTACGTCTACAGTCGAACATCCGAACGCTCTCGCCGCCGACGACCACTCCGTCGCTCGTCGCCCGCTCTCTTCCTCCGCAGCCTGCCGTCTGCCTGCACCGCGCATGCTTCCCTGAAACAACACATGGTCAGCCGCTGGACGTGCAAGCAGTCGAGCATCAGACAGTGCTCACGCTCGACGCGCTCATCGTGCGTACCTCAGAGCACATCCCGAGCTCGACGCCGCAGCGACCAAAGCACCGGCGCCCCATGCGTCTCTACCTCGACGCTCTGCGTCCCATCCCTACGCCGTACACGTCTCCCGAGCTCGACCCCGCGCACCCACAGCCCCGCCGTCGCTCCACCCGCCAGCCAGCCACCGACGCTCTCTCGCACGCAACCGTCTGCCCTCCACCACAGACGCGACCTCAGGCCTCATCGACCATCGCCCGGTGCTCGCTCCAGCTGTCGCACACCTCAACACCTCAGCTGAGCGACTCCCCCGAACGCGTGTACTACCGACAGCATACAGGTACGTCGAACATCCGGTCGCTCTCTCTGCCGCCGACCATTCCGCCGCCCGCCCGCTGCCCACTCTCTTCCTGCCCAGCCTGCCGCTGACCAGACGTCTCTGCTTGCCCGCGCACCCATCGTCAGCAGCTTGACGTCACGAGCAGCGAATGTCTGCTCACCGACTCCACCGTCCACGGATGGCCTGCAAGCACTCAAGCACAAGTCATCACTCGCGCCCGACGCGGGCAAGGTGCGTACCTCGGATCACTTCAGAGCGTCAGCCCGGGGGCGGCGGCGACCAGCGCGTCGACGGCGAGGGTCCAGCTGTCGACCAGGTGAGCCGGCTGTGCACATTCGCCGTCGTCGCCGTGCGAGCTCACCTCCGTAGCCTCTGTATGCGCCGCTGCACCATACGTCGACTCACGCCCTGCGTCAGTGCGTCCCATCCCTGCTGCACGTCGACCGACGGCTGGACTGCCCCGTGCAACGTGCGTGTCAGCGAGCGCGCCGCCCCGGGACGACTGCGTACCTGGTGCAGCCCCGGACGACTGGACAGCGGCGGCAGCGGCGGCGGGGTGCATACACGCGCAGACGACGGGAGTGTCGAGATGGGAGGAGAAAACAAAGGTGGGCGTCCGGCTGGCTGCGTTGCCCCACGTATCCCGTTATAGGGTCCTCTGTGGCCGTCGCCCGGCCCGCACCCATCCCGCGTTTGGCAGTCGACTTGCAGGCGGCGTCGCAGAGGATGCATGCACGCGTACGATACGCCGAGCTAACCACGCGCTGCGCTAGGAGAGTCGACCGTGCGCTTCGAAGTTCGTGCTGCATGCTCGCGGCCGAGCTGAGTACAGTAGATTATCGTTCCTTCGTCCTCGTGCTCGCGGCCGAGCTGAACAGAATATTGATCCTTCCCGCCCGACGTGTGCCAGTCCCTCCGTGTGTGTGGGTCCCTCTCGTGTGCTTCAACAACCACTGTTACACCTCTTCGCCGTCGGTGTCCGCCTGTCTCCTGCCACTCTGACAGGGCTATGAGACAGCATCGCTGGACTCGAGCCATGTGCCGGTTGTAGGTATGTCATATCCGACGGCAATCTTGTGGCTGATCGTGAGTCTCGCTGCTTCGCTGCATCTGGCTCGACGTCGTACAGGCTTCCTTCCATGGGTGACCGTAGTTACAGAGCTGTTCGGCGGTCCGATGTGTGTCCCGCGGGCGCGCCGAGGGAGTCTGCAGGTCGCCGTGTTCGCGTCCTCGAATGTGAATCGGCCGCCGTACTCGTCGACTGCCAGTCCGCCGCGGCCAGCTGCAGTGCTCGTTGTGCAATATACTGGTTGCAACGAGCAGTAAGATCCTGGATGTATATCGCAAGGCATGCGAGGTACTGGACAATCGACGCTAGCGAGCTAGCCAGACAGTGCAAGGAAGCGGGATGCTTCCCAGCTGCTTCACTGGCAGAGCCGTGCACGGGACCGCCGCCATCGCGAGTTACCCTGCGCTATTCAAGTTCTCCGGCCGTCCCCTGTAGCGAGCTGCGACGTACTATCAGTTCGTGCCTATCAAGTTTCAACCAAGGAAGGGAGACACCGACCTCGCGTTCCGAGCCAACGGCGAGGCTCGTCACGGTAGCACCGGCACTGGCAGCATGCAAGCGGATCTGGACCGCGGTCCGCTGGCCGCTGGATGTTCGTCGCTCGAGTCACGCGCTGGCTGCACGCCGTCCAAGCCTTCCCGTCGTGCTCGCTGACCTTGTGCATCAACACAGTGACACGTAGTAGTATCTGCCATATGAATGTTAGCTGCTGCTCGGCTCATGTTGCGTGCGAGCTCGGGTGCGGTTTGACGTACCTCACTGGCAGTTCGGTTTGCTTGTGGCACCGCTGCTGGTGAAAGCGGCCTGACGATGCTCTCAATCGAGGCCGCCGCACGACTGAATCCTGGATCTAGAACTCCGAGTCGCTGCTGGCGAACGCTCGACGTCTGGAGAGTCCTACGGGTCGCGCACTTTGAGCTGAGGTCACTGTTCTGCTACGATTCCCTACGAATGATCAGCTCCCGGCCAAGAGACTTCCAATTGCCACGGTCCACGGAGGCTGTTCGTGAGATCAAGTGCGTGAGTCACTGGAAGGAACAGAAGAGGAAGGAATAGAAGGATTGCTTACCAGGCGGTACTCGTGAGTGCGAGGCTATACAGGGAACGTCACGGCCGGCCGCGGACCTTAGCATGCGGATGCATGATATCCGCCCGAAACGTCACGGCCGTTGTGCTGCGTATGATGCAGGTCAGCGAGCTCAAAACAGCACGAGGGGAACGGGCTCGTTGTGGCACCTATCTTCAGCTGCGATCGAATGGACAAACAAGCTGTCAGAATTATCCCTGAAGCCGCTCCAGCTGTAGAATCTGTGCGCTGTCCAAAATATCTGCGGCGAGTCGGCGACAAGGGCTTCATGATCCAAAAGCGCGCAATTCCCTGCGCCTTCGCGAGGCAGGAGACCTGCCCGATGCACATGCAGGTTGTCAGCGTTTTTGGAGTCGGGACAAGCGATGTCTCTTACGCGTACATCGCGACCATGTCGAAGCCGGCATCCTCTGTCCTCCGTCTACCCAGCCCACCCTTTGCTTTGTCGACGCCGTCTCCTGCTCAGTTCTGGCCGTGCATGCGTGCGGCTGGTCCTCTCGCTGTTGAGAGACCGACTGCTGCACGCTGTCGTCCTCCCGAGTAATGTACAGACCGGCTGCTGGAAGCGAAGCTCAGCGCGCTGAGGGGTCCAACACGACGCTGGAAGACGTACCGTCGCACGTTGCCGTAAATACGAGGCTCGTTTGCGAGCCGACAGCCTGGCTGCAGCTGCAGCTATGAGAGTAAGCTTACCAGTATGTACTATGATTATCGTACATGACTGCCGTTCCGACTCAAGAAACATCCGCCCTGTAGCAGCAAAGGCTGTCAGAGGATGTCTGTCGAGAGAGCGACTTCCTGGGTAGCGTCCAGGCTGTCGCAACAACATGCGGACCTACGAATCTGTCGCCCGAGTACCGCAGAGAGGTTCACACGTCCGGGGCTTCCCAGCTGATGGGTGGCCTCGGGAGATGGTATAACGCGCTCGGCCGCTGGATATCTGCTCAAGTATCGTCAGCTGTGCTCGTTTCGCGCTCAATATCGGCACCGTGGCGACGTGATCACGGCGGTCCAATGGCCTGCGTTCACGGTGATGTCACGGCCTGACACCGTCAGCCTTCAGGTTTGTCCTATTCCGAGCGCGGGTAGGATGATGACACCGACACTGATAGAGCGAACTCGCTGTGTCAGCGGCCAGAGAGTTGAAGAGTTCGCACTCCTGGACTTCATTGCCAGCGCGGCCGCGGCTCGAGACAGACGTGGAGAGTCGAGACGAGAAGGAATACTTAGCGTACCGAATAGAAGGACCGGGAGTGCGACCGCACCACGCGAACGCGGAGGTTACGACGCACGTTGTGTGCCCAGAAGGTCGACGGCGACATGGCCACGACGCTCCTGAAGCTGCTTGGCAGATTCAGACTGCAGCCAGGTTACCTGCGAGTAAGAATCGAGAGGCTCGAAGGAGGTACGAATGCACGGCTCACCGAGGTCACGACTCACCCTACAGTGAACTAGAATACTCTGGCACGAAAGACGCCATCTGCACCGGGATGTCTTCATGTGGAAGCGAGTACTCGCGCAGCTTTGGGACCTGTCCAAGGCACACCGTCAGCCCGTCAGCGCGCCGGGATAAGCGACCCGAATGTAGCACCTCACAACCATCTGTCCAGGGTCGGAGTCTCTGTCCTCCCGGACCTGTTTGTATGTCACCCTATCACTGGAATTTACGATGCGTGCACCGTGAACAGTTGATCTTTTCAGCCCAGTGTGCCCGTTCGTGCCTCGAACGCAAGATTGGCTGACCGCAGACGGCGCTGTTGGCTGCCCAGACGGTGCCCGGCTGCCGTCCTCCCGATTGACTGGCTGGCGGAAGCGAACACGTTCATTAAAGAGAACACGCTGCTACGGCGCTGTAAGACCGTTCGCTTGAGCCGTTCACACGGCGAGCCTGTTCGGGATGGAGCTCGTACTCGTCATAGCAGACGATGCTGGGAACATGCGGCCTCAGCCGGCTCGCTCAAACCGATGTAATTGGTTGGATTTCGAGTCCGAGGGAAGTGCTTGAGTAGTCCCAGAGAGCGCAGGTCGCTTGATTGAGTTGCGGCCGCAACAGTTGCCCGCGGAAGGCGATGAATCGTCCACAAATAGTGCTGTGCCTTCCGGAAGCGAGACCTGTTTGACAAGCATGCGTCATTTCTCAGCGCTGATACAAGCAAACTTCCGTGCGCACCTCACGGCCACGTCGGCTGGGTGCATTGCACCCACTCGATCTGTGCTGTGTGCCCATCCGACCCTGCTCGAGGTCCTGGACGCCGCTTGTCTCACCGCAAGCCCTAGAGCATAAGCTGAGTATGAGCGAAAGCGATAGACATCATGCATCGATACGTACTGGAGGCTGAGCGTTGCTCCGGATTTGAGAGAGGCTGAGCCGACGAACAGCGGAGCCCGCTCCGCTGCCGGTATGCTTCGAGCTTCATGGGTAAGTAATCAAGCCCCGGAATGTTGCGGCAATGCGCTCCCATCGTACCGTCATGCTCCTCTCATCCTCTGCGTCGTGAGATCTCGTCTTTCAGTCTTCAGCTCGATGGGAAGGTGTAAATTGATGTACAGCGCAGAAATACATGTGCATACCTGCTGGAAGCATGCTTTTGTCCTATGAGAGTCGCCCAAAGACTGACACAAGTCTACTTTGGTCTGCGAGATCTGGCCGATACGGCATGGGATGAGCTGGATGTACAATGCCCGGGAGAAAGCGAGTACGTACCCGATTGAGTCCTCGGTCCATGCACATGTCTGGAATTGTGCCGCCGCTCGTAGTCTGCATCCTCTCGAGTACCCAGCGCATTCGTTACTATCCTGCGTTCTCCCTCGACTTTGCTCCCCGCTTCCTCTCTCGTCCTCTGTGCGTACGCCGCCGCTGTTCGTCCATCTGCCTTGACGGTGCACTACGACACAGCTGAGAGCGACTTGCATCACGAGGAGGTACGCGAGGGGCTCGGGTTGCTCGCGGTCAGGTGCTTGGAAGCTACCATCTGATTTGAGCATCAGTATCCCGTTCTTCGGGACGGTGATTGCGATGGGAGCCTCCCGGATGGGGAACTTCTTGTGACTCGTGAGTGCCTCCTCGCTCGCAGTGATTCTCGTAGTATCACTGGTGATGCATACCTACGAAGGATGTCTTGAACATGCTTGAATGGGGCCAGACTCCCGGCCGCGGCCGCGGTCTTCGGGCAGCATTGGTTACTAGATCCGTTTCAGCACCGGGGTGTGCGAGAGAAACATACCTGCTTGTGGCCGTGGAAGCAGCCATCGCAGGATGCGCTGCGCGGGAAGTCGTGACTGCCGCCGCCGGACGGAAATGCCCACGATGAGCGTCGATTCCAGAAGTGACCGCACCCTGTGAAGATACCTGCACAACTCGGGAGCAAGCGACAGCGCACGTACTTACATACCTTACTTCGTCCGCCATCCTCGGTCTCCGCACTTGCGCAACGTCCCAATCGTGTCACGGTGTGTCTCTTCTCCTCCCATTCCCGCCCAGAGGGTGTCAGAGAGCGGACGGAGTCGCAGAACGACGCAGTACATCGAGCCGGCAACAGATGAGTGTTCCTGACGGCATCGCGTCACGACCCGCTTGAAGGCTCTCAGCTCGGGAGCGGATGACAGTCCTTGTATTGCCTTGTTCCGAACAATTGCATCTGCCTATTTCGACCTGCCGTAACACCTGCAAACTCACGCTATCCCGCGCCCGTTTCTCTGTGCTGTTCCCGGTTGCCGCTTCTGGCTTTGAAGTTGTTTGCAAGCTCCAGGCCGTGCCCAATCTGGGAGAAGAGCGGCCTGAGCAGGGCTGCTGGAGTCTCCGTTCTTTGCCGACCCCCATCTGTACGCAGGTGGCCACTGTCAGGCGGCGTTCGTGTGCATGAGACGAAGCGAACCTGTGGGATCAAGCGGTGAATGCTGAGGTCAATATTCGGTGGTCTACAACCGCACACAGTGACGTACCCGGACGTCGAGCATTTCCACGCTCAGCCTGGGATAGCCCGCATATCCGGTAGGCGCGATCCAAGACGAGTGGCGGGGTATGTGTGCCGCAGTTCGGCTGCATGTAATTCGGAGGTCAGCGTCAGTGCTGAATGTTTGTACGTACGTGCCATACCTGGATGTCCTGCCAGCGTTGCCGTCGCGGTATCATCTTTCCACCCACCACCATGTCGTTGTCCTCCGCTCGCGCTTGTCCTCAATACCTGCTCGAGAGCCGACGGAGATGCCGACCAACGTGTAACGAGAAGAGAGCATGGGTCAGGTGCCTGCAGCTCGCCGAGAACGCTGCGGCTGCGCCAGGTACGTACCTACATTGTGCAGCACTGCGCGCCCCGGGGCACAAGTGTACGACTTCTTTTATCGACCGGCGGACGGAAGAGGTCGTGGTACAGAGGGCGTCGAGGGGCGGGAGGAGACATTCGGACAATGTCGGCCTCGAGAAGTATCTCCCGGACACATCTTGTTGGCTTGTCGCGACCGTGCCTGGTGCCATTGGCATCTTCCGTGTCGGTTCGTGTTCATTCTGTCGTGCTGAGAGTCCGGCTGTCCTGATGGTGGTCGAGAAGAGAGCGCTGTTGCGATCGGACATGCTGTGCTGCCAACTCGAGGCTCGTTCACGGACCTGTTGTAACCTAAGGTCTGTCTGGCAGCATCCCGGTAGGTGTAGCTGTGTATTTATTCCGTCGTGCGGCGCGTGGTCGTGGTCGTGGTCGTGTAGAGGATGCAGCATGCTGTGCAGCGGTCTTGATCTCGTCGTAGTCCAAGTCTTGTAGCTAAGTCTCGCAGTAAGTATCGTGCAGCGCGGCAGAAGCGTGGAAAATACGATTCTATATCTAGACGACACAGGAACGTCTCGACATGCGTGTGGCTAAAGCGAAGAACACACGCGCGGGGAAATGCCGCCGCAGGTGGTTCGCGTGCGCAGAGTTCCGAGCGAGCTGTCATACAGTCGGCTACGCTGGAGGTCGTCGTGCCCCGTCCTACCGCTCACCTCCCTCTGTCTGCCGTCGTGCCCAAGCCCCTGGACGCCCTCGTAGTCTAGTATGCGCTTCAGAGGCGGGTCAATCGGCAAAAATATATTCGGTCTGCACTACGACACGGCCTGCAGAGTGGCTAAATCGCGAGAAGCGGACGACAGCACCCGGGAAAGGAACGTGCGGCGCGGTTCCTCGCTTCACGGCACGCTCAGCTAGCATCCCCCTCCTCCCGCTGCCCTCCCTTGCTCACAACTCCCTCGTCCTGCGTCCTTCTCCAAGCCTCATCCGCGGCGTGCTCGTCGTACGCAGCTGTAGACACGGAGAGTAAGCAGAGAGACACGAGCGGAGCGAATCGGCGCACCTCGAAGTCCGGGGCAAGTCTCCACAGAGGCAGCTCCTCGTGCGCAGACGGACCTGTACAGCACATCATACCATATCAACGGAGCACGCACCTCGAACTATACCCTCGAGATTTGTCCTGAGGTCCGTTTTCGTGCTCTGGAGGGAAGTATTCGCTTGCCCAGAGCGGACTCCTGCGCGCCCGCCTGCGACTCGGAGCCCGACGTCGATCCCCCGCGCGGCTCCCCAGCCCCGGGACGAGCGGTGCCGACGACCCGCAGAAGCCTCCGCATCGTCGTCGTCATCGGTGTCGCTGCGATCCTCGAGCGGGAGCTTGGGATACAGACTTTCCGCAGCGGCGCACGGAGAAGCGGGCCACGTCGACAGCGCGCGCACCGTGCCGGGAGTCCCCGCAGTGAGGTCAAAGTCAGTCTGTACGACTGGAAGGCGCGGCGGGCTCATGAACGCGTCGTTGCCACTCGTCTTCGGAGCCGTTTGCAACACGAGACGGATCGTGCTCTTCACCGCGGACCCGAAGATCATGCCCGTGCGCGGGACAGGCTTCGGCGACCGCGGTGGGTCTACATCGTCGCCGTCGTCGCCGTCGATATCCTGTAGGATGCTCGCGTCGGGAGTGGCGAACTTGAAGTGATCGGTCTGAGGGAGCGAGTCCGCTGGTGGGAGGTCCGCATAGGGCGTTGCGTGTTCGGCAAGCGAGTCGCGGGCCCTGCTGCTGCCGGTAAAGAGCTTGCCGGGGGAGAACGAGGGCATCTTGCTGCCCTCTGCGTCGACGTGGGTGTCTTGGAGATGGTGGTTGGACTTGGAGCCAACGCGCTTGATTCCGAGCGAACTTGCGAGCGCTCGGATGGAGGACGTGACGGAGGCTGGCACAAAGCAAGTGAATAAGCGTCTGCGGGCGGGTCCGAGAGCACGAGGGTCATGGGTCCAAAGGCGGTCGCACAGTATAGGCACTAGAAGGTCAATTGAAGAATGGTATCGTATGTAATGCACAACGTTCCAATAACTCCAGGAGGTCAGTTCGACTGAGTCTGTCCAGCGGACAGTCCGCGCATCCGGGCGCACACCCAGTATCAGAAGTCAAGGGCAGCACAACGCCGAGGCCTTTGGCTGTAACACCCCGCCCTTCACGCGTCCTCCCGACGCTCCCAGCTATATGCAACCGCCAACCACTCGGAAAACGTCCGAGCGACTATGTAGGAGCTTTGTCCGGACTGGGAACTTTGTCGAGCGGACTATCCGCGGGATAGTCTGCACGACAACTGGTCCTGCTCCCGACCTGTGCTCCCGCTTGAGAACGTCTGAGGGGCTGGGAAATCTGTCCGGCGGACTGTCCACTGAAATGTCCGCCGGACAAAGACATCGAGCTATGCGCCGAGCGTCACATACAGATCACAGTGACAGCTGGCCGCCCTTGTCCTGCTCCCGCCGAGTCTCGATCACTCGCTCGCCGCCATGTCCAACTCTATGGGCAACACAGCAGCGAAGAGCCACGCATGGTGGTCTCAGAAGGCGCGGCGACCTCAATGGCGGCGCAAAGCGTGACCACCCTCGCTCCTCGCCGCCGCCCGCCGTCAAGGCGCTACGGCCCGCCTCCGAGCTCGTCGTCGGTCTTTGCACGCATCCGTAGCCGTAAACGGAACAACTGGGCCTATCCACCGCCCCCGAGCCTCCGACAGTCACCATCTCGCCGCATACGCCGATACATTCGAGCTCCTCACGTGGAAAGAGCTCGTCGAGTCTCGATGCGAGACCGTTTGAGACGTTGGCAGTCCGACCACTCAGACGTCGGCTACATTGTTTGCTCAGAGCCGCTGCTGCCGGCGTCGGGGGAAGTCGAAGTAGAAGTAGCAGCGATCAAAGCGTTGCGCGACAATGGCGGGATGTCAGGCGAGGCGCAACGCAGGTCTTAGAAGAGCCGTGCCTCTGCCCGGAGTCTCCGCCGGAGTCCTCCATGGAGAGCGCTCCCCATGGTTCGCACTCTCTGTGACAGCACCGCGCCTCTCCCGACATCATGCCGTTATCGCGCAACGCGTTGCTCGTCGCTGCTTTTGTCCCCTTGATGGTACCGGTAGCGGCTCTGCCACACAATGTGGCCGACGTCCAAGTAGTCGGACCGTCGATACATACCTCGACCTTAATCCCCAGAACGGTGTCGCGTCGAGAGTCAACGACGAGGGTCTCGGTGTGCACGTCGAGAAGGAGACAGAGCTCCGAGAGGGCGGGCTCCAGCGCCTTAACCCTTCTGTAAACGACACGCATGGCTTCCCGCCCGAGCTCTCCATGGAGACACGGCAGGCATCCCGGCGTTTTGGACGAGACAAATGACATGCCATTGGGCGTAAAGTCGCCGCGCAGGATTACCTTCCGGCCATGTTTCAGGCTGAAAGGAAGGCTTTCGGCCGGTCGAGCTCACAAATGAGACAGAAAGACGTACTCGCGCGGCGTGAATCTGTCGCCTTTCGCCCGCGTGAGAGTCGATTGAATGTTTTCCGAGAGCAGGACCAGTATGTGACGCTCCTCACAGGACTGCATGTCTTTGTCCGCGGGACAAACTTCCGAGTCGCTCGGACGTTCTCAATGAATCGAACGAAGCTCAAGCACGCAGAAATGAACGCGGACGCGAGCGCAGAAGACGGAAAAGCTCAAGTACTCACCCTTTGACGAATGCGTCCCAAACTCGCCACCCAGCGCGGTCCTGAGACTGTCCTTGGACGACGCGGTGCCCATGGTCTCGTCCGCCTCGGCGATGTCCTCCATGACGATCTCCCACTGCTCGCTGGG